>JAODXP020000029.1:26170300-26172882 GCA_027497455.2 Sardinella longiceps
GTCTATATCTGTCTGTGTGTCTCTCTCTGTGTGTGTGTGTGTGTGTGTGTGTGTGTGTGTGTGTGTGTGTGTGTGTGTGTGTGTGTGTGTGTGTGTGTGTGTGTGTGTGCATTAAAGGAGGAAAAGTCGAAAGAGGTAGGAGGTAAACAATGGATTACTATGAAACCATGCCCATGTGTATGGGCAAAATCAATACAGCCTGGGACATGTGGTGGGTGGGTTCCTCTGCACTGATGCCCTGATGGCATTGCTGTTAGCTTTTAGCATTCTCGTGCCCACGCTTAGTGGAGGAGGACGGTCATTGGGTGGCCATGGGTGGAGGGAGATGGAGTTGCCTGTCTGGTTTGAGGTGAGGCTCTGAGAATTTCATGGGCCATTGCTCTGAGAGTTCTTTAGTGAAAGAGCAGTTACAGGGGAATTTTCTCTCTCTCTCTCTCTCTCTCTCTCTCTCTCTCTCTCTCACACACACACACACACACACACACACACACACACACACACACACAAATAGATATAGACAGGAACAAGCCTGCTATAGTAAAAGAACACACAATCACACCACACATACACACCACATACTAACTCAAAGTGAAATGCACCTTCACACACACACACACACACACACACACACACACACACACACACACACACACACACACACACATACAAACACACACACACATACACACACACACACACACACACACACACACACTGTATGTTTAGCAAATAAGCACATTCCTGCTTCCTACCTACACAACTTTCATGATCTCTTCAAAACACAACAACATAATGACAGCAGCTTTTTCACAGGAGAGTTTCCACCAAATAGGATCCCATTGCAAGGCAAAGATATGACACTCGGAGTGACAGGAGCGGTTTCAGTGTGAAATATTTCCTCATCCAACATGTCATGCTTGTCTCAGAGCTCTCTCTCCAGACAGCTCTTCCAGACAGTGAGAGAAGAGGGAGAGAGAGAGAGAGAGAGAGAGAGAGAGAGAGAGAGAGAGAGAGAGAGAGAGAGAGAGAGAGAGAGAGAGAGGAGGACATATCCCCCGGAGCTGATAATAGCAACCCAGGTGATATGTTGTCTTTGTTTTGCACCTGTAAGACTCATGTGGGTATAATAACCAGCACAGCCTCTGGTGCCTTACAAAGTCATTTGTCACATACATATACTCACACTTCCCTCCTATCTTCTCTTGTAATTCACCTGATGTAACCCGTGTATGAAGAAATCATTTCAGCTGGTTTGCCTTTGCCCTGATGTTTCACCGGCATGGATTTATTTTATTTTCTTTATTTTATTTTCTTTATTTTTTTTTTTTGCCTACTCTGTCTGTGCTATTCTCATACCAGTCCCAAGGGGGCACTGCTGCTCTCCAGGGGGGGGGGGGTGAAGCCGGCTCCTGACTGATGAGCTTAGCCTCTTGCGCTCCGACTCGCTGCTAGTTAAACTGAGAGCCATTCTCTCTCTGCTATTATGGGAATCGTTTCCTAATGAACCCTTGTTCCGCAGAGGACGTGATTAATACGAGACAGGATTATATTAGCTGGCGCAAAGAAAAGGGAATGAGAGAGTAAGGAAGGGATGGATGGGGGGAGGGAGGGAGAGAGGAAAAAGAAGGGAAGACAAAACTTTGCTTTAAATCAGTGCACACAATGGGATTAAATCAGAGTAATGTGCTTGCATGCTAATTGCCGGAGTGCAGGAGCCACACTCTTCCCTGCAGTGCTGAGAGAGAGAGAGAGAGAGAGAGAGAGAGAGAGAGAGGGAGAGAGAGAGAGAGAGAGAGAGGCTAAAGGCAGTGCTTGGGAGGCTATGGACAGGGCTTGAATGATGCACATGTTTAGGGAGTCACTTTAGTAAGGGGTGGGGGTGTTAAACAAATTACTTTTGTCAGTTGAGTCTGCAGTCCTAAGTGGTACTGGGGAGAGAGGGTGCACACACTTTTGTGCTGCAGGCAGCGTTTAGACAGTAGGAGATTTCATAAGCAACCCACTTCCACCCACACAGTGTGATTAGTTGAAAAGTATCCCATAATATCTCCCAGAAAGAGTGTTTGTCATCCGGTTATTGTATGACTGGGTCGAGATTATGTGCTTAAGTATTTCATTTGTCACATAACAAAAGATTATTAGAAACATTAACATGGGCGTTGGACCCGCAAGCTATATATTTTGCCATGTTCAGTTACCCTGACAAGCAATAAAATGTATGATCTAGCTGAACTCATTCTGGGGTGGAATTAGCAGTTGTCTGTTAAACTGTAATGACCAATCAGAGGAAAGAACAAGATGGAAATACCAATTCAAAGGACTTTGGCTAAGCCCACCCATCGACTCTACTCACATACAGCATTGTGATTGGTCTGACATCACTAATGTCAGGCCAATCACAAGATCTATATGGAGATCTTCATTGGAGGAGATTCCCGTTGCTAGGGAATCTGTTTACTAACAACACCGCAATCCGATGATTTCATGAGGTTCAGAGAACATGGCGTCAATAATGAGGAAGTTCAGGAAGTAAAAAAGGATCAGGTAAAACATGTTCCACGTATTTTAAGCGGAATCTACTT
>JAODXP020000029.1:26172982-26190490 GCA_027497455.2 Sardinella longiceps
TGTGTGTGTGTGTGTGTCTGTGTCTGTGTGCGTGGGGGGGTGTTTCACACAGGGGCACAGGAACCTCTGGGGAAAGATGTACGAGAGTGGCAAAGCCCAAGGAAAAGGTTAAAGCGGAGCGTCTGGGATGATGTGATTGAGGCTAGGGCTTAGAGGAGATGGCAATTTTTAGGGAGGGATGCAGGCTAAAGGGCTTGTGTGATATCAGTGACAAACAGCTGATCCCTCTCAAGTCGTCGTCCCCCATGAAAGACAAGCGTTTCCTGCCCCCATTGCACAGGCCCAAACATCCTTACGTGCATCAACTTTTTGCTTTATTTGAAGGCCATCTTGTCAAATCCTGGTCTCTCTCTCTCTCTCTCTCTCTCTCTCTCTCTCTCTCTCTTTCTCTCTCTCTCTATCTGCAGATAGGTTGCCATTAGCTGGCTGCATAGTGGGAGTGAAATATTCCGTAGAGGTAAATCTTCTCAAACTATTTCAGAGAGACTTTGGGTGGAACCTGGGACACCATTTGGAACAGAATTACCACAGTTAAACGCCGGCCTTCTGTCATTCTTGATTGTCTGCCTCTGTCACTTAGAAAACATCAAGGCTGTTTTTTGTGCTCATGCATTTACTTTATCACAAAGTGTGGAAGTCATTTTATGTATACGACACACTGACATTAACAGGATGTTTGTTGTTGTGCTGCCTTAAGTAGTTGTTTGTTTTGCTTGTTTTGTCAATTTTTCAACACAAATTTTACGCTTAGAGATGCTGTGAGATTAACTGCCTTATGTTGAGTCGAGTCAAAATATAAACATGCGCGCGCACACACACACACACACACACACACACACACACACACACACACACACACACACCCACACCACCACACACACACACACACACACACACACACACACACACACTCACACACATCAGAGACAAAGTTTGTCCTCAGGAAACGAGAATATATAAAAGGTCAACTGTGGTATGAAATCCATGTAGTGCCGCATGCAGCCTGTCGAGATAAACCTGCTTCTCAAAATAACTGGGACAGATTCTTCTCAGTCCTTACAGGAACAAGCTCTTCCAGCTCACCAGCAATCTCTGACAAATACATGTGATGACAGAAATCTCTAGTAACCCTTCCTGTTACGACACTAGGAAATTTCAGTAATTTTTGAAATATACCTCACTGACACTTGTCCCTACCTTGAACATAAGATATTTAGGACTGAAATTAAATGTATTCATGTCATATGAAATATTACTATAGATTCATTTGAAACCTCAGTTATGTCTCCAGATTCTCCATACTCTTCAAACAGAAGATGAAGAAGAGAATGTAATGGACGACTAAGCAGTTCATCAGTTTTCAATTTCAGTCATTTTCAACACCTATAGCTCAATACAGCTCTATTCCATGTCAGAACCAAAGTAGTGAGAAATTTTGGACCAACCTATACAGTCACCTTGAGTGGTCACTCAACATGCTCACAAGTTCTGCCTAAGAGCTATGCAACATTGTCTTGAACCTCACCAACACAGCACTGTAGCATGTACGCCTCCTGAATAAAAGTTATTTATTACACTGTTTTAATCACTTTTTCTTTTTATTCACATACACTTTACATTTCTGTGTTGTAAGGGCCCAGGTGATGTTACATAAATTTGGTGTGACATTTAGAGCATGTTGTTAAATTATTTATTTAAATTTATTAATTTATTTTTTTACATTTTTAAAATTAAATTTCTTAAACTTTTTCAGATATTTTTTCTCTATTCAAAGCAATCATGTAGGTTGGAACAAATTTGTCAAAAATGTCTTCAGAATTGACATGTCTCAATGAGTTTGAACAAAAGAAATATATGCTGAAAATGACTGAAATTCTCCTTTAAGAGTCTTGTCTTTTGATGGGGAAGGGCTAAATACCCTTTTGTTAACCCCCCGCTTCCATTAATATCTAATACCCTGTCGTGTTCTGGCTTAAGGGAGAGTGTTTGTGTGTGTATGTGTAAATGTGTGTGTGTGTGTGTATGTGCTGGTGTTTATATGTGAGTGTGTATGCGTATGTGTGTGTGTGTGTGTGTGTGTGTGTGTGTGTGTGGTGTGTGAGGATTATGCATCGCTGATATCATCAGGTCCTTCATCCCCCTCTATAAAGGTCAGGACACAGTTAATTATTCCTGCCGTGTCGTGGCATTATGAAGAAAAGCCTTGCGTCGTGGACTTCAGACTCGCTGGATGACTAATATCCTGCCCTCTTCATCCTCTGTCATGGCTGCTCCGCGCCTGGGGCCAACAAGCAATCAGCTACGGAACAACACTCAAGGCTGACCACAGCGGCAAACACAGAGAGAGAGAGAGAGAGAGAGAGAGAGAGAGAGAGAGAGAGAGAGAGAGAGAGAGGATAAGAGGGAAGCTTATTGGAAGGAGAGAGAGAGAGAGAGAGAGAGAGAGATCTCTGCAGTGATGACCTTCGCCTTTTATAACAGGTGGCTGGCTTGTGTAATCATAACAATTGAAGTTTGATGCAAAAGCTTCTAGTAATAAAAAGAATGAAAAGGGGTGTCTATTGGCACCCTGGGTAGGCAATGAAGTCATAAAAGGCTACAAAATGCACTTAATCAAAACCAGTTCATGAATTTATAATCAATTTGATCAATACGCACACACACACACACAACCCAGTCAGTAAGTTGTTTTTACGTTATAGTTATCTAAACTGAACTTCTGATTAAAATAACTAGGTGGACCAGATTCATCTGAAAACTTTTGTCTTCTTTTTGTTCCGTCAGACGATGAAGAAAAGAATCTAATGAATAACTAAGCAGCTCATCAGTTTTTCAGGGTGAAATTTCATCACTTGATCCTAGTCAATTACTAAAATAACACAAAATCTTACTTCCATCCAATGTAAGCCTTTTCAAGTGGATCAAAACACATTTACACACATATCACATTTTATGGTTTAATACTTATTTTAATGAGGAGGATGTTTAATATTTGAAATAAAGCATTTTAAAAAAAGTGTTAAGATAAATACTTTGCAGACTGAAAATGGAACGCATTTTTTATGACACGCACCAAGTAGCACTACTTGGAGAAAAAAAAAAAAAAAAAAAAAAGCTAAAAACTTCGACGACTTTCCACAGAAAAGAAATCGGGACAAAAAAACTATTTTTTCTCTGGGTGATTGCAGTAATGTACAAAAATGTGCCATTCAGAGCACAATCAATGTCCTATGCACTGCTCAGATATCTATGATGAGGCTCCTCGCCATTAAAAGTCATTTTAAGGATGGGAGGGGGTAATTTAGGTGCCATCATGCAGTTGAGTCTGAGCCAGACTTGAGAACAGCAAAATTCTTCCATTGTATTTCTCCTGCAGGGTCTCAGTATTTGTACTTCGCTCTCAAAATCAATTCCACCCCTCTGAATGTGTAGCATGGAGGATGGCAGGAGCATTGGAAAATGCTAATAGGCTCAGGATAGAAAAGAAGAGTGCAGAGAAAACCATGACAGATGTGGGCATGTGCTGTCTTAAGAGAAAGGTGGAGGAGTTTTTTTGTTGGGGTTATTTATTTTTTTGGTATAGGTCATGGTTGGATGACTTTTTCTACTCTTACTTCAGAGAGGAGGAGAATGAACTAGTAGAGGAGAACTGCTTTAAAAAGGTCTTTGAACTTGTGTTTTCTGAATTGTTAAACCGTTTTTTTTTCCTTTGTTGCACTGCTAATAAAGAAAACAAGCATAATTTTGCCTTGATTAGATGTGAAAATGTCAGATGGTTTTAATTATTTCATTATAAATTATTGTTATTTGTCTGAAATGTTAAAAGCAAATCTGAAGGTCACAAGACTAAATTAGGTTCAGGATGTCTGCACTGACAAGAAGAAACAGTCTTTCTTTCTTCAATGATGCTCAAACAAAACTAGCAATCAAATGAATTTGGGAAATATCTAATAATAGATTTTTGAAGATGCTCATCATGAAAAAATAATTAAAAAAATTAAAACATACTTTAAAAGGTACAGTCTGCAGTGCTGGATGAAATTTCTTCATGTTTAAAATTTCTTCTTCAAAACGTCGACAAAACTTAAATGTTCAAGTGTTTGACATGTAATGAAACTTTGGTGTGTTACGTCAGCCCATCCTGTGAGTGTGTGTATGTGTGTGTGTGTGTGCTTCCAGAGTGCTCAATGTACAGAGAGCTAGCTGTTTATGAGGAGATACTAACTGAAGGTTACCTTCACTAAATGCTTAGCATCACTCACTGTACCTTTAAGACTTAAGTTAAAGTAGTAGAGTGAAAGAGCAGTGAAAAAAGCAGTGACAAGTCAATCAATCAGTCGATATAAACCAGCTGTGTGACAGCACTAAGTATCACTCTGACAATGGTTTACAAAAATTGGGGGTCCAAAAAAGCCCCTTCCAGTTTCATCCTCGCTGTCCTCCGCAATCTGAAATATAATCACTCGGAATGCCGATTGTGCGATAAATGCGAGCTAGAGCCGCCAGAGCCCCAGCAGGGAAGCCATTACGGCTCTCTGTTGTTCACCCCAGGCGGCCTAGCCCCTAGGCTTTTGTCTGGTGGCAACTTTAATGGATCTGTCTTAGCCCTGAAGCCATCAGCTATGTGATGTCACAACACCCCAGACAGGGGATGGCAATCCTCTTTGGGCTATTAGACAGGATAGGTATGATCAGTGCCAGATTTCTATTGTTCGCAATGCTTGTGAAGTGACACCTTTTGGAGCAAAGCATTGGTTGTGTTGGTATTAAAATCTTCCTGCCTGTGCTATATGAGACCATTACTGGTGATTCAGTATGCAGCTGCACATCTGCTTGTCAATCAGCCAAAAAGTTCACGTCACATCTCTATTCATTGAGCTCCACATATCTACTCGCATCAAATTCAAATCACTAAGTAATCAAGGGTGATTGATGGATCTGCTCTCATCTACCTTAATACCCCCTTAAAGCTATATATTAGGCCTAACCCCCAGCCATTTTGCTCCTCTAAGAAACATCATATAGGAATGTCAACACCTCACACAGATCAATCCAGGCTATCTGTCATCTGTTGCTCCATGTTGGTGGAATTACAATCCAAATACTTCCAGAACAATGGATACCCTCTAACCCAGGCCTGGGCAAACTAAGGCCCGGGGGCCACATGCGGCCCTCTGAGCTATTTAATCCGGCCCGCGGAGCCTTCCCAAAGTAGAATAATTTATTTTCTAGCCAAGGAGACTTAGATTATAGGCCTAAATTATCAAATTAGTTGTAGTCATGAAATACAAAACCCCTTTTTTTAACCCTACCTGTTAACATGTCCTCTGAAGAAAGTGAGGCTACTGGTTTGAGACTTGCCAATTTACCGGCATCAACCCGTTGACGGTTAACACCCGGCCCATTAGTGAAAATCTAAACGCCAATGTGGCCCTTCGACCAAAATAATTGCCCACCCCTGCTCTAACCCTTCAAGAAATTCTTGAATACCCACTTCCTCCTGCCTTAAAACCAGTGTTGGGCAAGCTACTCAGTAAATGTAGCAAGCTAAGCTACCAGTTACTCCACATCATATGACGTTTCACTACACCAAAGCTACTGGAAGACAAAATGTAGCAAGCTAAGCTATGAAAAAATGTCAGAAGTAGCTTAACTATTGTGAAGCTACTTTTTAATACACAAAAAAGGCCTATAAATAAGTCCTGATGAAGGCATGCCCTGATGAAGGCCAATATGGCCACAACACGTAGGCCCATGTGTTTTTATACTGAATTGCCATGTTATAGTAGAGACTTTTTTAAATATTTTTTTCTCAAATCTCAGAGTGCCTCTGCTCTTTCATCCTTTTTTGGACTTATTATATACTTCACCCGGTACAGATGAGCACCTGAGTAACATTGTTTGCACAGTCCTGAGCGCTCTAAGCTCTTTTGTGTCTTCTCGGGCCAATAAATAAATTTTGTGATCCAACCAATTGCATTAATGATCAAACTATCAGGTCTCTCAAACAGACATACAATAGTACCTAACTAATTCTATGTAAATGTAGCCTACTTTTATATTGGGTAAAGCATTTTTTTTTTAATTAAACTACATCAAATTGAGACATGATAGAAGACACAATTGTGGCACCTGTCAGGCAATAAATGCAGAGTACTGTAAAGAACTGATCCTCCGTGCATGGCCTAGATGAAAGATTTGCTGTTGTAAACTGATGCCCCGAAAATATAGCTTATGGGAAAGCTACCACACTGCATGGCCAGAAAAGTAACTACACTACTGAAAAGCTATCAGATTCAGAAAATAGCTACACTACAGCCAAGCTACTCAGAAATGTAGTTAAACTAGTAGCTTCACTATTTGTAGCTAGCTACTGCCCAACACTGCTTAAAACTGCTATAGAGAGACAATGCTCAAATAGAGCAACCACAAGTGCATCTACCTGTGGTGACTGTCTTATCCCAAGATGTAAGACATCCTTCTGTCAGACAGCTATCTCTGTAAAGGGGGCCAAACTCTGGAACTCCCTACCAACTGAATTAAAAGTAGAGACTAGCAAGAATGTATTTAGTAAAAGACTTAAAATATGGCTAAAGTCTAAACATCAATGCCTACATTAATTGTCTAATTTTAAACCAGTCTTTTCTCCTTTTTTTCCTCATTTGCCTATTCTCTTATATGAATATAAAGGTGGTTTTGAAGGTTTTTTTATGAAGGTTTTTCTTTTGGCTGTGTTTGTTTTGTTTTTCTTAGTTTATGTGTTTTTTTCCCTCTGAAAAGCTGCCTATGGACTGGTGTTGAGAATTAGCACCTGTGCTAAAACACTTAAACAATGCATCTGGTTTTGTCCAATGTAATTGCTATGTCCATATCAAATAAAGTAAACTATACTATACTATACTATACTATAATGATAATTCAATAGAGAACAGCACAGTTCTGAGAGTTGGTAATATTTATGGTTATGGTTGGGGGTGGTGGGATTAGATCACATTTGGGCCTGATCTAAGCATCTAACTAGGATGCATTCTACTCTACTCTACTCTATGTGAGTCAACCCCCAGTTACCATTTGCACTCATTGAGTTCTCTGTTCTACCGAGACAGATACTTGACATCACTTGACAGCAATGAAATAGAAGTTTGTTTAAACTAATATCTGATTTTATGGTCCAATGGTTGTGTTGCTACAATACGCTTTGCCAAGGCCATTTATTTGGTTTGACGAGTGTCTTATAGTGACTAGCCTGCAGTCTTCTTCGCTGAGCTGATGTGAGAGAGAGAGAGAGAGAGAGAGAGAGAGAGAGAGAGAGAGAGAGAGAGAGAGAGAGAGAGAGAGAGAGAGAGAGAGAGAGGGGGGAGCAGAAAAGTCAAGCAGACAGGAATGAAAGGGAGGATATAGGCAGATACAAAAATAGTAAAATTGAGAGAAGCTAAATGAAAGTGAGGGATCAAAGAAGAGAGACTATGGCAGAGAAAGATAGAGAGGGAGGGGGAATGGGGCAAGAGCTTGAAACTATAGCCAAAAAAGACTTTGAGAAAATGAAAATGAAAGAGTTTAGGTAAAAGACAAAGACAAAAAATAGTCTGCAAGAGGAGAGAGAAAGAAAAGAAAGAGGCCCAATGGGAACAGGAACAGCAACACAACGCAACCCCATGGAATAATAAGAATGACAAATTTTGAGAAACACAGCAGAGAGCATCTCTCTCTCTCTCTCTCCCTCTTTCTATTTCTTTTATCCTCTCTTTCTTCTCTCCCTATTTCTCTCTTCCCTTGTCTGGTCTTCCACAAACCACTGCCTCCACAGCCACAGGAGAGCTTCCTATCAGTGGCAAAGCAGACGCCCTTATTAAGGGGGTTCTGAACGCAGGGCTTTGGCCTCTCCGGACCAGAGGCGAGGGGAACGGAAAGGTCGGGCAGAAACATCCAGAAGATTGTGATGACTCCAGTTCGCTGACGATCAAACTTTAGACTCAAGGTTAGACTATCAAAGAAATCTGAGGAAATGTGTTGATGCAGTGTGAGACAGATACATTACGATACGATACGATACGATACGATAATACTTTATTTGTCAGTTTGCACTGAAATTCTTTTTGCGTTCCTGAGCAAGACTCATTTAGCTCGTTTAAGATACAGACATACACATAACATCAAAGACTACAAAGGCACAAAAATCAAAGACACAAACACA
Source organism: Sardinella longiceps (assembly GCA_027497455.2). Taxonomy (NCBI): domain Eukaryota; kingdom Metazoa; phylum Chordata; class Actinopteri; order Clupeiformes; family Clupeidae; genus Sardinella; species Sardinella longiceps. Next base: position 26,181,177 of record JAODXP020000029.1, read on the forward strand.
CAATGAGGGAATGAGGTTTTTTTTTCACTTGGCCTAAAGTAAAAATTGTTGCTTTTAAATAGCATGGGCTTATGACAAAAAATCCTGCCCTGTTGGGCATCTACAGTAGCCAAGTTAACTAAACCCCTTGATTCCTTTGTCTCAACCTGCTTGTCATTGATTTGCTCTCCAGTTATCACAGAGAACCTGTTCTGTTCCTTGTTATCCTATTGGTTAATTTGTATGTCAGTCCTGTATTTGCGTTGTCTCTATCAATGTGAGGTCTCAGTGCAAGTGACTGTGATATCTGTTAACCTGTTATGTCTTATGGATGAGCTCTGTAAAGGTGGCTACAGATCAAAGATCCGTGACGAGACGGCTGCAAAGTTCTTAAATCCAGTGACGTTCTAAAACTCTGGAACTGTGATTGGACATATTAAATCTTTTGCGACGGCTTGCAACTGCTTATAACAACCTGCGATGATTGATTCACACCGTCGCACCTTTCAAAAACCATCTCATATCGTCGAGGATCCTCAGTCTGAATTGGCATTAAGTGTTGCAAGTGTTGAAATGTGTCAATCTTGGTGTTTTGTTCTTTGGTTTTGTCAAAAAGTCTTCTGATATTCAGATACTTGGTCCCTGTATTGTACACTCACTCTTTAGTCCTTGAGACAAACAAACACAACGGGGACAGGAGTTGGCAACCTTTAATTGCAAAAGGACAAGAAATAATCTATCTGGAGGTCGGAAAATACATGAATACATGCAAGGCTTGAGCCTATTGATCTAAATTAATTGCATTTCTAAATGTAGTGTTATCTCCAAGGTGGTTTATTTGTTTCCCAGAGGAGTACACAAAACTGCCTGCTCAATTTTCACCAAAGTAATGCAGAGAAATCTTGTTTAATTAATAGCACACACCATTAAATATTGCAACCTTTCTGAACTATGGAGCAAATTTAACTTTCACTGTGTTGTATATAACATGGCATTTGGATGGCTGCACTTTTTATGACTACTTTTGATGATCTAGAGATGTGTTGAAGAGCACATCTTCTTTGACCTCTCGCTGCAATAACAACATCAAACTGTACCACATAGAACTTGAAGGGCCCACAGGGGGCTAACAGGCTATGGATTGCTGATCCCTACACCAGGGAACTAACGTAGACAAAAAAAGTGGCAAAGTAAAAATGTGAATGTACCACTCTATTAGTAGACCTCTGGGTTCTTATTAGATACAGGGAAAGGTACAATAAAGCAATGGGAGAGAGTTGGGGACAATGAAATGAGAGACATAGTTCTCTGAAGAGCAGCAGCATGTGCTGTTTAATCTTCGCTCCGCTCAAGGGGAAGGGAGGGGGGAAGGAAGGCGAGGGGGGGTGAGGAGGGGAACACATGCAAATTGTCCATTAAGTTGGTAGGAAAGCTGTAATGAACCATTACTCAGACTGCTGGAAAGAAGCTTCGGCATGACAATGAGCGAGTCTGGGAGACGAGACGACGTGAAAAACATTCAGGCTGATTCTTCTGCGAGATGTTAAGGAGTGCGTGTGTGTGTGGGGTGGGTGGAGGATGGTGGTGGGTTGGAGGTGGGTGCAATCCCTATATTCTGTTTTATCTGTAGTGCTTGACTGTGACATCCGAACAGCAGAAATGTGAAGCACTTTGTTCCTCCAAAAGTGTTATTTTCCTCTCAATGTTCCCCGTGAAGCCCATTTTCATTTTTTTCGGCCCAAGATGCCTGTGGCAAACAATTACACACATTGAGGGGATAGCAATCCGTTCGCCCGGCTTAGGGACTTTTCTCTGATAGGGACCCTGTGACAGTGAACAAGACTCTGTTTACCAACCTGATTTTTTTTTTCAGCCGCTTTGAACAACAGCACTCCTATCAAAGTGACGCTCTTTTTCTTGCACCGTCAAAGAGCCTCGAAGATGACAGAAATGGATGACTGTGTTTGGGTGCATCGATAACATGCACATTTACGTCACCATCATTCAAAACCTTCTTCCGACCAAGTTCATCTGTTGAATTGGCTCCTTTCACTAGAAAGGCATGTAGTCCGACAACCATTGAGATAAAACAGTACTCAGTTCTCCGAGCAAATGTATAAAATTCAAGACTCTTCAGGAAAGCGAAATACTTATATTACAGCCCAAAGCTGCTTTTTGTTGGGAGGAAGGACACTTGAGGAAGGACAAAGTTAGAATGCCAAGGCAACATGATAAAACAAGAGGAATAACAGAGCAGGTGAACAACAATAAAAAAATACTCTCCCGATCATACGGAGAAGATTAATAACTCATATTGGCTATTTATATGTTATAAGCTATTAATTATAAATGTTGATTGTTTATCGTCAGTTACGTCTGCTAGGAATTGATCACTGCAGTGTCATGAACAGTAAAAGCTGACTATCAGAATGTTTTAAATTGTCTTTTTTCAGTAACTATACTGAATACTGTTTGAATTGATTGACTTTTTTTACGTGGTTTAGTTTTTTTTTATTTACTTGACTGAGCATGTTATTAATTCTTGTGAAGATATTAGTAAGGCGCTTAGGATGTCTGCTTTAAGTTCTTAGTCCATAATTGAGCTTAAAGGACTTTAAGTGCTGTGATGACAGGTCCTGGAGCAGATGGAGAAGTAACGGCACAAAAGAGTTGGCCGCTTGTTGGAGAGAAGGCAAGGACATGTGAATTAATTAAGGCAATTAATTACCAGGCAGCATGAGGGCAGTTTGCAATGAAAGCAAACAGCGATGCTTCAGTGAATATCCTATGATTAAAAATGACCATTAACACTGCTTCTATTTTTTTTTCCATTCCTTTTTTTTGTACCAAAGTATTTCAGTCCATTACACACTAAACCATCTCTGAGAGCTCTTAGCTCATTTGGTTCTGATCCTCTTTGGACCGCAATGTTGGCATATTAGGCCAGGTTTCACAGAGCAGTGTTGACAAACTTAACTCCACCTTCCTTTCTGGGGTAATCCTGCCATTGTTTTGCCCATAGATTTCAATGTTAGATGCCTGTTCTCTACAGAAGATAACCCCTTCAAACAGAAAATACTCACCATTCCTCTACCACTACAACCTATTTTTGTTGCTCTCCCACACCTTGTTACTGATGACATTATTTTGGTTTAAGCTGGTTTGGTTGATTCAGGATGCGAGTGGGGAGAGCTAGCGAGAGACATCCCACTCTGTATTCTTTAAATCATTCCCAATGATGTGATAAGCCCTCTAGTATCTCAGCAAGCAGAGGGGGACTCTGGGTGGGTGACTCGACAAAATATGAAGGGAAGATCCATAGAAAATCACCGTATCAAATCCAATTCCAATGTCCAATATTGTCACTTCTCACTGGACAATATCAAGGCAACCGCCAGAACCCATTTCAGTGGAGAAGCTTAGCAAACGCAATATTGCCTTATCTTGCCAAGGCTCCTCCCTTTTATCCCACACAAGGCTTCTGCTAAGCTTGAAGATACCAACCGGCCTCCATCGACGTCGCTTCTTGACAGAGATGAGTTATAGGGCGAGCTACACACAACAAGTGTTGGGTTAATTGAATGTCGACAATGCGCACTTGTCAGTGGATGTTTTCATGGCCCATTTTCTAATGGAGAAAAACGTAAAGCAGGTAATTACACAGACGGGCTGAGACAACACTGCGCTAACGTGATTAGCTCTGACGCTAACTCATAAAGGGGGAGAGAAAAACAATGCTAAGCAATGTTCCAGTTAGACACAGTCCCTTAAAATTAGCCGGGGTAATTTCAGACATCAGCAAAAAAAGAGAGGAAAGTGTAAGAATTTTAGGTCATGGTATAAAATTGAGGTCTAGAGGAATCAAAATAGACAGGCATTTTAAAATATGCAAAACAGCAAAATATAATTAGATCTCATTTATTAAAATAACACTCTGCATTAGGCGGTGCTGAATGAGAAGATGATATGCTTGGCTTGTTCTTATCTCGTCATTTCCTGCAGAAAGACAAACCTGCCTTTATTTTTTCAATAATAGCCTTCTATTGTGCAGTATAACTTCATCATGTAAATCAGCTTGACGAGAAATTACCTCGGGACAAATGACTTCATTCTAACCAATTTCAGCTTCCTTTCGAAAATCCCATAAGTAAACAAAATCATAATTGCCCCATTATAGGAATCAACAATGATAGGTTTTCTCTTGGCTTTTCAACCAGACAACTAACATATTTTAGTGGCATATTGCTTTAATAATATTGGTAAATATAACCGCCTCTTTCTAGATCACAAAGTCAAAGTATACTACTTAGGCAGTATATGCCCTATTTATAATGGTGGTAATCAAATGCTGGGCCTGCTGTGTGCCATTGAATAGCCAACTTTCTTCAACTACTTAAATATTCTCCTTGTCGCCTCAGGATGAGCACAACCCTACTCCAATGATAAAGAGTGTTTTAATCCTCAGTGGCAATATATTAAGTCTGTTATATCACTTTGTGACATGCAAACCCTAATATCTACCTTGCAACCCCATAGCTAATTTACCAGAGATATTTCGTCTTAGCTGTGTAGCGCTTAGAATTGTTTTCTTTCTTATCGAATAAGCAAGATTGATGGACAAGTGAGAACTTAACAAAGCAAAAGCAAAGTCACTGAATTGAAATGAAACTCAAAAGAAAACTCTGATATAAAGGCAACCAAACAGATATTCATCTATAAATAGATAGCGGCTGACATTCATATATTCATAAGGTAAGCATCGTTGAGCTTGGGAACGAAGCCAGTGAGCCTTAGGGTGTAATCGTTACTGTTGGGTCATAAATTACAAGGCTGCCGCAAACGGGTGGGGGATAAAAAAAAAGTGTGACACTGAGAGAGAAGGAGAGAGAGAGAGAGCAAAAAAGAGAAAGTAAAAAAAAAAAAAAAGAACGGGGAAAGAGAGATGGTTGCAGAGGGAGGACTGCGACGAGGACCCTACGTCTTTCCCCCCAGCACATACATCTCGTTACACAAGCTCACGGCCCTCTCTCTCTCTCTCTCTCTCTCTCTCTCTCTCTCTCTCTCTCTCAGCGATGTGGGCCTGGGAGTCAATCTATTTGGTGGCGGAGTGCGAAGTATTTACAGTTCATTAATGAGGCAGCCAGGGACCCCTAGCAGGGGAGTGAAGGAGAGGGAGGGATGAAAGGAGGAGAGAGAGGGAGAGATAGAGGGATGAAAGGAGAGAGAGAGAGGGAGAGATAGAGATAGAGAGAGGCAGAGGAAGTATTCATAGGACACCAGAAGCATTTGAAGGAGAGCAAGCGGCATGATGGGATTGGTAAATGTGCTTCTAAGAAGAGGGAGGAGGAGTGAGAGAGGAAGAGGGTGTGGGGGAAAGGAGAGCATAAGAAATATGGAAGAAGCGAGGGAAGAAAGGAGGAAGAGATAGAGGAGTACAGAGGTCAGGGAGGTAAACGAGCTGGGCGGTGGTTGATCTGAAGAGTAACGGCTGATTTTAATGGAGGCGGCAGGCCCTCTCCATTATCAAATGCGTTCCTGACCCTTAGAAAGGCAACAACCCCGTAAGACAAGCCTGTGATTTACTGCTCACACTTCCTCATCTCACATTCCCCGTCATCTCATCGAAAGTGACTCCCATGTGTCTTCAATGCAATCCAGGGGCGGTGGTGAGGAAAAGTTATGCCATTATACCGAGGGCCTGGCAGAGACACAGGTCCATTCAGAACATAGGTACCAGTAATTACTAGCCTGGCTTGCGTGAAAAAATGAACTGTGGTCTGGCAAAGCTAGCATTACGGGTGGGATTAATTTAAATGTCTATCAAATGCTATCAAACTTCTATGAAGGTTATGGAACAGAGCTGGATAGAGTCATCATAAGCTTGTCCCCTTCAGCCTGCCTCCTTGGCCATACTGACTTGATCGCGAAATTTCATGCAGCGACAGGAAGTATGGACGGGCCCAGGTTAAAATGACTGTTTGAGAACACAATATTATATAGTTTCTGTGTATTGAAACGTTCTGACTTTGAACTTCAAGCCTAAAGCACCTGAATCATTATGTCAGTTAGTTAATCACTAACAGATACAGTATAGTTAATAATCATAAATAGTTAATTCACCCAGTTTATATGGTGCTTTTCTACACGTATGAGCACTCAAAGCCCTTTACTGTATGCCTCACATTCAAACACTGGTGGCAGAGGCTGCCATGGAAGACGTCAACCTGCTCACCGGGAGCAATTTGGCGTTCGGTATCTCAAGGACACTTTGATGGGGTCAAGTGGAGGGAGGCTCAAACCTGCAACCCTCTGATGAATGGCACCACTGTACCACCACTAATCTCGATACAACGAGATGAAATGAGGAGTTTGAATGATCCTGTATCAATGTGATGTCTAGGGCTTTAGGCCACCACACCTTTTTTTGAAGACCAGTAGTAGACACAGCCCCATTAAACTCAATGAGGGATGCGTTAGAAATTGAATGTATTAAGGACCAAAATGAATTTACTTAGCTGTATATGGGAATGTCATATATGATGACTCACGTTTGCAAGTCTGCAAGGGACTATGATTGTCACATCAAGAATGTTCAGCTCAAAGAGCGTTCAGGTTCGGTGTCATTTCACACTAGTGTCTTGACAAAAGACATGCATCTCATATATCTCCTATCCCCTGTGCATACAGTATAGTGTCCTCCACAAATAAGACTTGTGATTCTGATTTGTTTACTTACTGTGTCCATCAACATCAGTCATAAATGACAGCAGACTCAAAACTGGAAGGCAAAGGCAAAGTGTTTTGAGGAGGGTTTCACAAGAATGCCAAAATCGAGAATGTCAAAACAAACCCGGTTGAGTTGGTTCCGCCAAGTCTTTGACAAACATAAAGGATCAACGCTTCTCACCATTGCTTGGCCCTCTGTCTCTCTCCCAATCTCTCTCTTTCTCACTTTCTCTCTCTCTCCCTCCCTCTCTCTCTCCCTCTATCTCTCTCTCTCTGGCTCAGTGAGGGGCAGGCCATGCTCGTTGTGCTTGTTCTGGAGGCCCCCATGCACAGCAGGCCTGATCGATCGATCGGGGTTGTCATTTCGCTCGGGCAAACAAAAGCCCGGCGCCGTCAGAACCACTGCTGCCAGTCATCAATTTAAATCCCCTTCCGTCTCTGGCTGGATGGATGGATAGAAAAAGCGAAGAGAGAGAGAGAGAGAAAGAGGGAGGGAAAGAGAGAGAGGGAGATCTAAGGATGTGTCTGCCGGTATAACTCAGGTGGGTGATGGAAGTAGGAAAAGCACAAAAAAAAAGCAAAAAAAAACGGAGCACCCACAAACCATCAGTTATGCCAGCAGGGGTAATTTGATTCAAGCGGGCTGACAAGCTGGGAGGGGGAAGATAATATCTAATTAATAACTGTAATTGACAAGCAGTGGTGTTGGCCTGCGGTGAAAGAGCCTGCCCCTGTGGTGGTTGATAGATGCCACGCATCAGTTCAATTACCAAGGGGGCCTTGGACATCAGGATGGGGGGGCATTGGTGAAGGGTGGTAGCAGTCCACTGGGAATAATCTCCTGACCTGGCTGGAGACCAGAGGCGTGTGTGTGTGTGTGTGTGTGTGTGTGTGTGTGTGTGTGTGTGTCTGTGTGTGTGTGTGTGTGTGTGTGTGTGTGCACGGATAGGGATTCGGGCTAAGATGGAGAGACAGCTCACCAATATCCATCAGTCGAGGTGGCCATGCCGGTCAGGGGTTTTTACCCATGATTCCATGGTCGCCATTTGCACTGGTGGTACAAGCAGGTCTGTGATGGAGTACTAGCAGCCTTTGATGTGACCGACGATTCGTCACAGTCTGTGTCTGCAAGTGTTTGCCTGGTGGTGTGTATGTGTGTGCAGTCCGTGTGTGTGTGTGTGACTATTGGCCTGTTTGTCTAATGTGGTTTGTCTCTATGAAATCCTCTTGTTATGGATGCACTGTAATTCTATTAGATACAAGTGGCTGACTTAACTAACTGATAACTCTGAGAGGTCACCTACACACAGTAATTGAAATGGACACAATAAATTTCCTAACAGACTTTTATCCATTCTAGCTTTCGCATAAATATAGGAGATTGCAAAGGGAACAACATTTTGTTTCCGAATAGAAAAGAGGGTGCCACCATAAAAAGATTGAAAGCAACTGGTTGAAATGCACTCAGATGTCTGACTCAGATGCTGTAGTCTGTCTGTTTGTCTGAACAACATGCCTAGCCACCGTGTCTGTCTGCGTTTTTCGATGCCCGTCTGAGAGCAGGAGCTCTCACTCCATCAAACCATCTGACAACTCTTGAGTCACACGTGTAGACCAGCAGTGGATCAAATTAGATGCACACTGTGGTGCTGTTAACTTCAGCTGTCTATCGCTCTGAATAGATAATAAATAAATAAATAGATAAATAAATAAATAATGTGTAGAATTGAGTTCTCATCAAGTCTCGAGATGAAGGCAGCCAAGATACTGCCAAATTGTGAAGTCTAGAGAATAGAGAAAGCTTATTGACCAAGAGCTTGTTTCCGTGATAAAACCTGGATTTTCACTTACTGGGGGCCGTTTTTATTCATTTAAACATGAAATCAATATACTTAATCAATAGCTAGCAATGTCATTCCCCACTTACCAAAAGTCATGTTTTGATCCCTTATTTATAAGACACCATTTAAGGTTCATTGTCTTATTATTACTACTAAAATTACAGTATTATTATTATCAAAGTGACATGGACTCACCAGAAGAAAGAGCCTTCAGGAAATAAACATGGATCACCTAATCATAAATCAGTGACATTACCACTGCTATAAAAGCCCAATTCAATACATTTATTGAATCAAATGTCCTTATTGAATGACACTCAGATTAACTTTGTTAATGAAGTTAATGAACAAAAAGTGATTTTTCACTTCCTTTCAATACATTCCACCATTCATTATCAACCTTGCTGGTACAGCTAAGCACACACATAAAAAAACGAATAATAACACAACCTTGAAATGACTACCTTTTAATTCAATCCTGGCATTGTTCCGAATCAGTTGCTTTTTTCTATCTTTCTTTCTTCCAACCAGTCTCTCTGATTTCCTGTGGCCTTAATAAACTTGAGGAAAGTATGACTCGTCTCCAACCGTGCGAATACGCTTTGAAATGAGTGTTAATTAACATAATAAGACTCAAATGAGAGGAAATGACATCTTCAGGAACATTTGGTGCACCTGTGAGCCCCTAATAAACGTGCATCACCCAACAAAAGGGGTGCTGTAGAGAACGGACAATAAGAGGCTCTTAACCTTAGCAATACGTAACTT
>JAODXP020000029.1:26190590-26205590 GCA_027497455.2 Sardinella longiceps
CAGATCTCTCACTGTGTCTAACTAATATTTATTTTGAAACAATTCCTCATATCTGAAAGTGCTGTTGATTTCAGTCATTTCACATTTAATAGACGTGAGAAGGGGGCTACAAGTTGAATAAAGGTATCGAATCTGAGCAAGTACAAGTACTGAACAGTATTTCTCATCACCACATGCCACATCAGAAGCTCTCTAGCCCCTGTGACTCTGTAGTAGCTGCACTCTGAGAAATTGTACAGGAAATAACTCTGGGCCCATCGGGACTGCAGCAGTGTCATCATCCGACACCAGCCTGCCTCTGTAGCCAGGAGGTTCATTAAGACCCCTCGGATCTGTGGGCCTGAGACACCCAGAGGGGCTAGAAGCCTGTCTGACCTCCAAAGGCAGGTCAAAGGAGGGCAATTGCAAGTAGTTAGTCCTGGCTACACATAGACTTGTTCGTGGGTGAGTTTCCAGACAGTGTCACTGCTGAAATTCATCACAACATTGAGAGAATGAGAGAATTTAGCAATGATATTGCGAGCTATTGTAAAAGTAAATAATACTAACAATACAATAAAACAAAATAATTGTGTAAAAGGAGACCTCCATTTTCAAACTTTACCAACGCTGTTCAAGGTCACCAATTATTGTCAGTAGGAGACAGGAACAAGAGAAGGAGCTGAAACTAATCATTTGGGGCAAGTTAATACAGTTTCAGTTTTACTGACCTAACCTAGCTTTAGCCGTCCGTCCACTTTTCATTCTGTTTTATCAAATTGTCTTGTGTCTTGTCTTCTGGTGTCGGACAGAGTTCACTGGTGTAAAACGACAGGGCTTCTGTAAATGATATCTTTGTGGTGCTGGGAGTCCCGCCAACTGCATAGTAGCTCCAGGGAACAGCAAATCTCTGGGTTTATTTGAGACTGCAGACTGATACATTGCATAGATACATTCTACTCACATTTTATTAGTAAGGGATAATGAATGACATTATGTGCATATCGGTAATGAGGAAAAATAAAACCATGGTTTCGCTAATAGATGTGTTTGGGTCTGTTTTGCTGACTAAAATGTAAGTTTTCCATCACACGTAATCTGTATCAAAACTTACCAGGATAAACTGTCATTACTAGTTCTAAATAGACAGTTGGTCAAAAGCTTATCATTACCTTCGCCCAAGGAGGTTATGTTTTCAATTTTGATGACCGGTGATCCAGAACACCATCTGGTATCTATGTTGTCTGGGACCACATTACTTTGGCGGAGGTCTGCACTCTCTGAGCGTGGCATCCAAAGACACAATGAACCTTTCACAGGAGTCTCGCAGAAGTTCACTGGGCAACACAGACTTTCAACTCCTTGTCCTGTCAACTGAGATCAGGAGACTGGCAACACAATCCAGGGTCTTGAAATGCTTCTTTCAAAGGTTTGACCTCTGTCATTGGCAACAAAGGTAATATAACAAAGTATTTAGATTCATTTTTTGTTACTGACCAAATACTTATTTTCCACCATAACACCATTTTCTCAGTTTGTAGTTGAAGTGTACCTATGATAAAAAATTACAGGACTCTCATCTTTGTAAGTGAAATAACTTGCACAATTGGTGGCTGACTAAATATTTTTTTACCTCCCTATATTATAAGCTGAACAGTATTCAAAGTGTCATGTCTAATATGCGTAACCACATCTCCCCACTATCTTCTTAGTTTTTACGCTACCACCACTTGTTTGTTTGTTTCTTGCTTTTCCCTCTAACCGCCTGCTTTGCTTGGTTGGTCTTTCAGTCTTGCTTCTTCAGTTTTTCACTAACGGCCGCTCTGACATCCATTCTGAGAGGCGAGACCCCCAGGGAGTCCTCCAACTCCTCAGCCAGGACGACGGAGCGGAGGGCAGGAGGATGGGGAGGTGGCGAAGGAGGGAGGGAGGCAGGCGGGCGATGCTTGAGCGCGTGGAGAGGCCACTCTAGCAGGTCGTCCGCGGCTGATTACCGCCGAGACATGAGTGTCAGGAGCTAATGACAGGCACCCCAGGGAGGGCGGCAGATGGTCCTGTCGTTTCCCGACGCCACAGGGGCTCCCTGGCAACGGCTGTCGTGGAAACGTACAGCACAGTCTGTGAGTCATCGCCAACACGGCACAGCCCTTTCACCTTTGTGGAGCGAAAAAGTGGATAGAGGGTAGGCAGTCACCTGACCGGTGACATCACTGCCTGCATTATATTTTCATGTAGTCATTTTTCATGATTTTTTTTTATGTTTTATTAATTCATGTATAAATGGCCTTGAATATGTATTTAGATGGTCTGAATGATATTAATTAAATATGCCTTGATTTGCTTTGATTTGGTAATCAGGGGCGTTCTGAGGGAGGTTTTGTGTGAATGACACAAAATTAGAGTTTGCAGCTCTCATGCTAAAACGGTGTCGTGTAAATACTCAACATTGTAGTTGTTTTTTGTTTAATCAGAGTTCTCATTTACATTCAGCATTTGATTTATTCTTGTCACCCCAAGGTGCTCACTCAGTTGTGTGTGTGTGTGTGTCTGTCTGTGTGTGTTTGTGTGCATGCATGCGCCTACAGTCCTTGAAGCTGACACCTTGAAGTGAAAGCAGTAGAGGCTACAGAAACAGAGATACAGCATATAAATCAGCCATGTATTCAGGTGGCATTCTAGCATTAAAGGGCAACAAGTCACATAAAGCTGAAGGGTTATTTGCATTATGTCAACACTTCTCCAGCAAACTGCCATACTTAGGGGTTAGGTGAGTTAAGTACACTTTCAAACAGCACTGACTAAACCATGTTAGCCAACGTCTGCAAGACTCAGACATCTCGTCCGCTCAAAACTGTACCTTATCAAGTGGTGAATGATGATGAGCTTTCAAGAAATAAATCTTGACTTGATCAGCGTGCTTGATGTCATTCGTTACGTGAGACCAATAGCAAAATATTCTCTAAATGGCAGGACTGTCCAGATTCTGAGGACTGGACTCACGCCAGAAACTTTACATTGCATCTTTACATAGCTTGCATCTTTTCCTTCTGGATGGCTCTGCATCTGTCAAATGATGGATAAGGATTGAGATACCAAGAGAGAAAAAATAATTTAAAAAGATTTGTTGCTGATTAAAGAAGTCAAAGATGACTGTTTTAAGTTGTCCATTCATTTCATTAATAGACATTATGATTACAATTGCAATTCATCTCCAAAACCATACTATACAGCAATTTACATGCATAGTCAGGAATATTATTGCCAACTAAGAACATTGTCATATGCACCATTACTTCATGTTCTCATTTCTGAGAAGTGTGACACCCACACACCCTCTCAAAGAAGGGACCATCAAATCTGTGGAGAGGCTTTGCACTACACACAAGTCTCGGAATGAAATGGGCCATGCGTGTCTAGTGTGTGTGTGTGTGTGTGTAATGGCCTACTAGCTAGTGTGTGTGTTTGGAGCGGTTTGTCTCCGAGCCCCAGATAGCACACAGCAGAGAGTGATGCATTAAGGGTCTGGTAATGAACTGCCAACAATGATGAGGGTGATTATGGCCGCGATTATCCATGCTCTTTATTCTGTGCGCAATGTCAAACAAAAACGGTGCCTTGATGACCGGATGAAAATGTTTCATTTTAGAGCAAAACAAAGTTTTTAATGGCTCTCTGAAGGCCTCTGGCCTCTTTTGACATCATGTGCAGTTATTTCATACTGTGAGCAAAATGAAAGCGTGTGAACACACACACACACACACACACACACACACACACACACAAATACGTACACACACACACATACAGATTATACACCAACACAATGAGGGATACAAGCCCCATTACGACACAGTGGAGGAGTCATTCGTTGTTTCGCTTCTCAAACACTTTGGCGCTGAGTGTCCAAAACAGCATTGCATTTTGGGATGCCGTCCAGCATATCCAATTTGAAACACTTGTAAATGCAATCAGTGGGCTGAGCTTGGCACCCACAGTAATGAGATGGACCGCTCACACGCAAGCAAGCAAGCAAGCAAACGCGTGCCTCTCCTCTTGACAAGACCCGAACAGGAGGGGCCATTTTATATAACACACACACACACACACACACACACACACACACACACACACACACACACATAAACAAACACACACACAAATACAAACACACACAGACATGGCTACCCATTCATGCACACATACACACTAAAAAGTATTGCAGGGGTGCTAGACAGCAGCTTCCATATTTATCACTTAGTGCCACGACTTGCCCCATTTTGCACCCTAATTGAGTACGCTTCCTCCTCCTCTTGGCTTCGTGGAGGGGAACAGGTCGTGGCAATTGACAATTAGCATGAGGAAGCCCCCACGTAAACAGCCCAAGTTTAATTCATTATGTTTAAAAATACCAATTAGGCTCTGCACACAATGAACCTTGGATGGTCTAAACGTTTGTCCACGTGGAATACAGAATGAAGTCACATACACACACACACACACACACACACACACACACACACACACACACACACACACACACACACACACATACACACGCACACTCATCCTTCTGACACCTCCTTCTATGTATATGGTTGAGAAACTTCAAACCCAGAACTTTTACTATGTATATGATCAAAGAAAAGAACTCTAATAGACTCCATAATTAGTAATATGTAATTGTTTATAGTGTATTACACACTTAATAACTATAATGAATGGTATATGAATGAATAAATGGTCTTTTATAGAACCTCCGGGACAATCTGTTTTACACTAATGACCCAGGGTTTCTATGCAGGGGGGGAGTGGGTTATGAAATGAACAGTGAGTCTTTCTCTGCAGAGTCGATGGCCTTAATAATAAGCAATCAAAAAACTCCAAGAGTACTTAAAACTACAATAATTGCTGGGTGGCACTCGCTACACCTAAACCAGCTATAATTGCAAAGTAGGAGTGTGACGAAAAAAGAAATAAAACAGTGGGAAGGCACTGAGGCATTAACAGAGTGTGTGTGTGTGTGTGTGTGTGTGTGTGTGTGTGTGTGTGTGTGTGTGTGTGTGTGTGTGTGTGTGTGTTCAACTCCAAACCAGAAGCAGTAGAACATAACTCTGTTTTTATACTTTAAAGGCTTTTTGTGTGTGTGTTACACAGAGGGGTCTCCTCTGCTCTGCTGGTGCAACTGGCCCTGTTCTGGCCCCAGTGTGGCTCAGTTGCGGCAGATCCCCTCTGGTGGAGAGTATCTCTCTGGGTCACGTCAGCCAGTCTAAGCCTGCGTGTGAGCGATGAGCTGGAGCTGGCAGCATAGGCCAGGCAAGGTGCCTCTACTCCCCTCAGGAGACAGCCTGAGATTTCCTCTGACACCTCGGCTTCGGCTTATGGAGGTGCGGGTAGGGAGGGATGAAGACATACACCCCTAACCAACACACACACACACACACACACACACACACACTCCTACCACACTGTCACACCATCAAAATGGCTCCTCCGTCGGGGGGGAAATTAATCTCTCGTCCGCTCATCAGAAGCTACGTCCTGAGGGCAACAGGGAGCCTAACAGCTGTGGAGAGAAAGAAGATGGGGGGATGAGGAGGAGAAAAAAAGAGAAGTGGGGGGAAAAAAGAAGAGAGTATAACCTTAAAGTGAATCTTCCTTCCTCTAGGGGAAGATTTGAGCAGTTTGCCTATTTCATTCATCGCTGACCAGCCCTTGCTAATCTGATCCAGCAAGAATAGTGTCATTGAATGGGAGAAAAAAAAGGGGAACGACAGGTAAGAGCACATCTCTCTCTCTCTCTCTCTCTCTCTCTCTCTCTCTCTCTCTCTCTCTCTCTCTCTCTCTCTCTCTCTCTCTTACACTCACTCTTGCGCTTTCTAGTCTTGCTCTTTCCCATTGAAGTGAGCACTCAGCGCTAAGATGAATAATAAGCTCAGTTATGACCCGGAATGCATTAAGTGTGCTTGACAGCTAAGAAAGGTGTGAGAAAGTTGGAAAAAGTATAAGGAGCCCGTGTGTGTGTTAGAGTGTGTGTGTCTGTGTGTGTGTGTGTGTGTGTGTGTGTGTGTGTGTGTGTGTGTGTGTGTGTGTGTGTGTAAGCTCATTGTTGACAGTTGGCTTCACAGAGATAGAGGTGGCGGCCAACCCACCTGTGTGAATTGTGTTCTGCACGGCTGCACAGAAACAGTCAATTGGTACAGTGGGATTGCGTAATTGCAGGGCTGGAGCACTGCCCTCTGTCTTCTCTTTTCTTTTCTTTTCTTTTCTTCACTTTTCTTTTCTCTCATTTCCCCTGCATGGGCTGTGCCTTCTCCACGTCTCGTTTGTGTCTCATCTGATGGCTGAGTGACCTGAGATCAAAGCCTGAGCTCTCATCCATCCATCCGCCCACTCATCCGTCCATCCATCCATCCATCCATCCATCCGTCCATCCATCCATCCATCCATCCATCCATTCATCCACTCAACCATTCCATCCATCCGTCCGTCCGTCCATTCATCTATCTGAGCACCTACACCAGAGGCTGCATGGCACTGAGTGGTAGAGTGGGACAGAGAGAAAGAGATGGAAGGCATAGAGGAAAACAGAAACACAAGTCATGCAAATAGAGCAACATTGAATTGAATTGAATTGAATTGAAAAAGGGAGTGCAGAGAGGAGAGAGAGAGAGAGAGAGAGAGAGAGAGAGAGAGCGAGAGAGAGAGAGAGAGAGAGAGAGAGAGAGAGAGAGAGAGAGAGAGAGAGAGAGAGAGAGAGAGAGAGAGAAGGTATGTTTTGATGGTGGACAGGCACTAGCCATACTGTATGTAAGTTGAGCTAGCGGTTGAAAGGGGGGGGGGGGGTGAGACTGCAGACCGAAAAGAATTTCAGCAAATCCAACACAGAGCTGAGCCTCAGCCTACACACACACACACACACACACACACACACACACACACACACACACACACACACAGGGAAATTCCTGTCTCATCATCATCATTCTCATCTCTCTTCTCTGTATTCCCTCCTTCCGCCAACCCGCCCATTCCAGATTCCACCTCTCATTCGTATCCTCTTCTCTTCTCTTCTCCACCACCACCCTTCTCTCTCTAATGTGAGTGTGTGGGTGTGTGTGTGTGTGTGTGTGGGCGTGCGCCTATGCCTGTGTATAAGTGTGTATGTATATGTGTGTGTGTCAGTGTATGTGTGTGTGTGTGTGTGTGTGTGTCAGTGTATGTGTGTGTGTGTGTGTGTGTGTGTGTTTCTGCACACCCACTGTCTTCTGTGTGAAGGAGATAGCGCACACTTCCTGGATGGCTAATTAGTGTTTTGTGTGACTCAGCCTCCACTCTTTGTTTTCACACAAAAGCCTCCGATATATGTCTCTGCGCTATCAATAGACCTGTACACATTTATTATTGTTATTTTTCCTCCATTTCTTTCTTGTTTTCCTCTTCTCAAAAACACAAAAGAGAGAAGGATGCACACTCACAATTGTTATGGATGTGCATAGTCATATTTTTTAAGTAGTTTCTTCACGAAAACAACAACAACAAAACAAAGAGAATCAAATTATGTTCAACAGGTCCTCAAGTCATAAGGCATGACTTATTGGGTTTTACTACGATTATTGTTTTTGTTGTTTTTGTTGTTGTTGTCGTTGTTCAGGGAGTGAAGGGGTGCAAGTATCAGATATTAGTGGAGATCCAAGGCAAACCCTTGACGTGTCGTCTGTCAGAATGTCCTGGTCTATCGATCCTTTGTTTGTTTGAACTCCCAGGCACCTACAGGAGAGAAGTCATTCCGCAGTAACTCCATTTGAATTCCCACCCCACACACCTTCCAGGACCCCGCAAGCCATCAGCATTCCCAACTCTGGCTCTGTAGCTCCCCCTACTGTTCTTAGTGTTCAACTCCTCCAGAACTCCTCCAAATGGGTTCTGTATCCTTGGCAACAACAGAATGGCCCATATCCTCCAGGATCCATAAATGCCTCCCTGCCTTTTGGCACGAAATGGGTCCATTTTGTTAAATATGTATACAAAGTAGAGGAAATAAGCTGCTGAAATGATACAGTGGTGAGATATCTGTTCAGACAGTGGGCCAAAGTAAACGGCTAGCTGCCAGATTTCCCAGATTTTCTGACACAAGGGCAGATATACACAACAGTCACGGGAATGAATTCAGCCTGGATGCCACAAATCTGCTTCGTCAACACATTAACTCACCCAGAGGACAGTTCAGCGAGTCTTGTCTAGTCGGAGTTTTATGTTGTTGGTTTTTTTCTTCTTCTTCTTCTTTTCCTTCTTTTTTTTTTTGTCGTCTGCTTCTAGATGGTAATGCAGAAGCTCTGGTACACAGTCTATGTAGTGCTGTCAGTCAATCTTTTCCTAATCTACTGGATACTCTCTCTCTCTCTCTCTCTCTCTCTCTCTGTCTCTCTCTCTCTCCTCCCTCTCTCTGTCTCCCCATCTGTGGGAGAAATCAATTGGAGAGCGATACACCAAAGCTTCCCTCTGTCAGCACATTCTCTGCCTCCATTATCCCAACGCTCCCTTTCCTCCTCGCTGTTCCACCTCTGGCACCGTCCCCCCCTATGACAAAGTGAAAAAGCCTCGGCCTCTGGCCCTACGCTCCTGATTTCGCACCTCGGCGTAAAAAGTGGGAGCGTTCCAGGCCCCCGGGCTTGATCACGGGCAGTGGTGCAGTGCATGGTGCCAGATGTTAATTTACGGCGGAAGGGGAACAGGTTTGTGCGGCGAACGGCGTGGCTTTAAAAGCCAAAAGTGCCGCACAATGGCATTTCAATGCTCCATCTGTCATCTATTTACAGTGCCTGGACAAATAAATTCTGATGTGGCAGCGCACAAAGAAATGAAGTGCTTACTCGGTATTAATTCGTCGGCTTGCCTTCCCTTCTCTATTTCTCTATCCCTCTCTCTCTCTCTCTCTCTCTCTCTCTCTCTCTCTCTCTCTCTCTCCGTCCCTGATTCTCTGTACGGAGAAGTTGTGGGTGGGAGCTAGGCTTGGTGAGAAAGGCCATTCGGCAGCTGTCACTTTAAGATCTAAAGCCGAAGGAAAAGCGTGTTGTTGGACTGCTCGAGCTTTCATGAAATACCACTGCAAATGCCATAAACCTGGCATTTAGTGGGCCCTGTGTCTCCATCACTGGCGAGCGGGTTTTACAGCTTCACCCTCGCCGGTGGCCTTTTGCGGGGAGAAGTCAAAATTAAAAATTCAAAAACTTTTCTCTTAAGGTCAGCCATTGTCAGGGAGTTAAACGATAATCGTAAGGTCAGATATCAATGTCTGTGCGTCGGGCAGCCAATCTCCCCACTCAGTCATATTCCAATTACTGTTACCATGGAAACCAGAAATAATAACAGGTGAAGAGAGGGTTTTCGTGGGATGAATCTTAATGGCCGTCCTTATTTTTTATTATTTTTTCTTATTTTTTTGGTCATGTTTTGCTCCCAGCATCCTGACCGAGCATCTAGCGTATGTGTTTGTGCCTTTGGCTACCTGACTAAGGATGAGTCAGTGGTGATCTAGTTGTTTTGAGTCAGCCAGCTGTGTCTCGCTAATCCAATCTTGTTAAAATGAACCATAAACCAGAGGGACCCTCTAAGGCGTGGGTGGTCATAGGAACAGAACCTGACCCACACAAGCCCAGGGAAATCTGTCACACCAAAGAGACCGATTGGACCGCAAATCATGTGAACTCAAGCATTCAGAAACACTCTCTTTTTTTTAATTACCTCCGCTAAGGAGGTTATGTTTTTGCTGGTGTCTGTGTGTGTGTGTGTGTGTGTGTGTGTGTGTGTGTGTGTGTGTGTGTGTGTGTGTGTGTGTGTGTGTGTGTGTGTGTGTGTGTGTGTGTGTGTGTGTCTGTCTGTCTGTGTACAGGTCTGCGTTCTCTGAGTGCTTTTCTAGTTTAAAGAAGGGTTTTTTTTGTTTAAGAGAGAGAGAGAGAGAGAGAGAGAGAGAGAGAGAGAGAGAGAGAGAGAGAGAGAGAGAGAGAGAGAGAGAGAGAGAAATGACTAAGCTGAAAAAAAAAACTGGTCAAAGAGCAGAGAGATCACAGAATTCACAAGAGATCAGCAGTCAGTCAGTCAGTCAGTCTTCAGGGATCTGGAAGAGAAGAGAGGAAAGATAGACATTGCAAAGAAAAAAAGAAATTGCTACATTTATGAAAGAGTGAGATGGGTACAGAGAAATGTGAGAAAAAAGTGCATGGAATGAGAGAATAGAGAGAGAGAGAGAGAGAGAGAGAGAGAGAGAGAGAGAGAGAGAGAGAGGAAGAGGTTCCTATAAATGTTAGTGAGAGACAAAGGGTTGCATGACACAGCAGAGAGAGAAATGAGAGATTGATTCAATCGGAGATAGCAAGTGAGCTGGAGAGCGATAGACAGAGAGAGCGATAGAGAGAGAAAGAGAGAGGGAGGAGGGAGGGAGGGGGTGAGTGAAGGAGAAAGACAGAGTGCTGTGTTAATGGACGGCAGCGGATGCAAATGTGGTGAAAGGTGTGAAGAGGCGCCCTGCCAGGGGTCACCCTCATTAAGGACTCTGACTCTCTAATCATCCCGCCTAGGCTAAACTCATTTGTCTCCGCAGCCCTTCTCCCTCACACTCTCATCCTCTCTCATTCCCCTTATTCCTCCTCTCTCTTTCCATCCCTCCTGACTCTTCTCTCTCTCTCTCTCTCTCTCTCTCTCTTTCTCCCTCCCTCTGGTTTCTCTCACATCACTTGCTCCTTCACTCCCTCCCCTCTCTCTCTCTTTACTTCACTCACTCTCTCTCTCTTTCCCTATTCTCCTCTCCTCTGTTTTTTTATTCTCTTTTCCTCTCCCACTCTCTCCTTGCATCTCTCTATCTATTTATCTATCCTCCCATCCCTCTATCCCTCTATCCTCCAGACCTAAGCTTTAAGTGGCAAGGGTGAGAACCATCTGCCTGGGAAGTGACAGAGTTTTCTGCTGAGGATGCAATAATTTCTCTCCTCCCAGCTCTCTCTCTCTCTCTCTCTCTCTCTCTCTCTCTCTCTCTCTCTCTCTCTCTCTCCCCCTCCCTCCTTTTGTTTTCTACTGTCCCCTGAATGAAGCTCCATACATACACATCACACTCTCAGGGATCTCCACTGGTCGTTTGTCTATAGCCCAATACTTGCTGGTCTATTTCAGTTGACTAAATCAGCTATGATAAATGGCCCAATCATGTTCGTGCAAACGTAGGGAATACATCAGTGTCAAATGTTCATAATCGCTCAGCACCTGGTCTCAGCAGTGCTAGATATAATTTCCCCAATCGGCTTACTAGTTACTGCACTGTAACATCCTCAGCTTCACGTTTTTATGCCTACCTTGCAGCCCACGATGCTGCACTGTACTGTATGTTGTAGATTATAAGGTGAAAGGTGGAGTTTGTGAAATTACTGTACAGCCCGAAGCGTAGGTGTGTATTGCCATCACTGCTTGTCTCTTTGAGTGTGTTGTTGTTCACCTTATTGCAATGTACTGTAAGCAGAGGAAGCAGTTTAGGCTTACCCGATAATGTCTTCTCCAGGGGGGGGTTGATTAAGGGGCTGAGGGGGGGTGAGGGGGTACAATCCCTTCCTCCATTAAATCAGGTCTTGACCTGAAGAAACAGAAAATGACAGCTGGACAAGGATACATCAGTTAGCCAAGAGTACGCTCCCCGTGGTCTGCAATCCAGGGCTAAAGGCCATTGATGTATTCACAACGAAGATGGGCCCAGGTGAAATGTCAATACAAAATCTATATCTGCTCAGCCTTAATAGACACCCAAGGTCCTGTGTGATTTCCTAGCTATGCTAAAACTACTCTCTCTCTCTCTCTCTCTCTCTCTCTCTCTCTCTCTCTCTCTCTCTCTCTCTCTCTCTCTCTCTCTCTCTCTCTTCCTGGCTCACTCCACCCTCATACCCACCCCTTTATTTTTTCTCTCAACCTCCATTTATGTCTAGGCTTTGCATGTACCTGGCTATAGTTTACAACAAGGTAAAATGTCCAGCTTTTGATTAAAATGGGGCCTCTATTCTCTTTTTTGTACTCTTAGAGTGGGTACAACAAGATGGAGATAGCCTTGTGTTCCACGCCTTTTGTGCCTTGTGCGCCTCGTCCATTTTCTCTGCACACATATTGAAGTTTCCTTCCTTTAATTCAGCACTTGTACACAAAATGGTATCACGTTGCACAAAAAAAAACTGAGGAGAAATTTCATGATGGATCACCGCAGCTCAGCCTACCTGTCTCGACTGCGAGAATGACACACCGCCTTACTCCCGTCGGTGTTTACGAGTGCTTTGGAAAGCTCCACTTTATTGGCTCTTCACAGGTTGCGCGACTACATTACGTTCCATTTGCATTCTAATTCCATACAAATTTCGCCCGGCTTGTTCTGGTCGGGCCTCTGCGGGGCGAGATGAATGTTGCTGCTTTTACAACAAACATGGAACATCATTATGCAAATCAGGGAGAAATTACACATCTTCAAGACGCGCCCCGTAAGAAAAAAAAAACAAAAAAAAAACGATCGTATCCATCTCTGCAACTGCCGCACGTGTGCTACTTTCTGCCGTGTCTCCTGTACCGTACCCTAGGTTGGTGTGTGTGTGTGTGTGTGTGTGCGTGTGCATCAGATGAGGCGGTGGGGCTATGAAAGATTCCCACTGTGGAAATGCTTGCATGGTTCTTAAATGTCATTAGAGTTGCATTAAGAGGCAAAGGAGAGCGCAAGAGCTGTTGAAGCGAGTGGAAGGATTTGAGGCTGATGAGCTTGTGAGATTTGATTTCTCTCATTCCCTCTCCTCTTTCTCTCTTGCTCTCTCTTTCTCTCTCTCTCTATCTCTCTCTCACCCTTGCCTTGGGGAGCAACTGTGAGAGTCGGCTCTTGAGGAAATGTACACCATTTTTTAATCATGGCATTCATGGAGCAAACTGCAACTAATTGGCTTTAAATTTTTACGCTAATTGGCATTTATACAGCTTGACGTGTCATGATCTTGCAGGACAGTGTGTGTGTGTGTGTGTGTGTGTGTGTGTGTGTGTGTGTGTGTGTGTGTGTGTGTGTGTGTGTGAGAGAGAGAGAGACTGAGAAAGAGAGAGAAAAACAGTGTAGGAAAATGGGGTGGGAAGGCCAATGATTACCACTTACACTTGTGACACTCTGCTGAATAAATGCCAGATTAGTGAACAGAAATGAGCTAGTCCATCCATGCACACATTTTTCCACGGGAGTGAAAAAATATTTTCTTTTAAAAGGTCAAAGCAATCACACCCTGCCCACAGATTAGCTGAGTCAGTGCCAGACCTGGCTCGGTTCTGGCGTAGAACCGGGACCATATCGGATCGCAAGCTGAATTATTTTTGGGTTGCCTATGAACACTCCTTTTCAAAAAAAAAAAAAAAAAAAACATACTGTGCATTACAGCATGTTTAAAGCTTAATAGGATTATATCAAAAGATGTGAATTATTCCATAGTCTGTATCGGATCCTACTGCTGTGAGATTGGCAGTTTCACAAACACAGATTTTGGCCTAGATAAGTCATACACACAGCTACATATGGTATCGTATGATATAATCTCATGTGACATAAATAATTTCTCGTGGGTGATCACTCTGTCTGCCACTCTCTATGTGCTTATACTGGGCTGTGAGAGAAAGAATAGCTAGTTAATAATTTACTCCCAGAACTGACATTTAGCCTTTGTGATATATTTATATAATATTTAATAATGAAGTATGCGTGTGTGAATATGAATAGAATTAACCTGGAACTTTTAGTTTTAATGTTTTAATGAAGTAAAGTAACATGCTCACACACACACACATACATGCACACGCATACACACACATGAAAACACATGCTTACACATGCATTTACCTACATATACTCTCTCTCTCTCTCTCTCTCTCTCTCTCTCTCTCTCTCTCTCTCTCTCTCTCACACACACACACACACACACACACACATACACACACACACACACACACACACACACACACACACACACACACACACACAAACACCACAGGCTATGCTGCATGTTGCTATTCTCCTCATAAATGCACACTGTATATGGAATTAGCTTTATTGGGAATTCTGTGTTGGAAATTCTACATTCTACGCATGAAGACAAATCAACCCAGGCTGAATCGATTGGCTTATACAGTAATTTGTGCTCAAGGCCTGCCTCCATCCCTTGGACTCCAGAACATTCTGTCTAGTTTGCATTTATATGAAGCTATTAAAAACACTTTTTTCCCCTCACACAGGAACAATGGGCTACCTGTTGGAAGCCCATGTTTCATTCGTGTCGATAAGGAATTACTGTAAATGACTTTGGAGTTGCTGGCTTCATGCTACATACCAAATGTATATTCACATCAAAAGCCAAAGAAAAAGAAAACTGGGAAACGTGTTGCCAAGACAATTGACATGTTTCATGGGGATGTTGTCTTGCAGCCATTTACAAAAGCGCACCACCTGACTAATGATGTGGCTTCAGGTAAATAGGCGTTTGCCTGTGGAGTCCCAGCTGTTCTGAGCCAAACCATGACACTCCTGAAATGATTTACACTTTCAAAATGTGTCTGGAACCGACGCAATATTTCATTTATAATGACTGCATTTTCTACACCTGTCCCAGCCACAAATGAGTCGATTCGAGTGTCTTGTTAGTTGTTAGTGTTTCTGTGGTTTCCACAGCTGGTGTTGTCTTTTATGTGTTCAGTTCCTGTGTGTGTGTGTGTGTGTGTGTGTGTGTGTGTGTGTGTGTGTGTGTGTGTGTGTGTGTGTGTGTGTGTGTGTGTCTGTGTGTCTGTGTGTGTGTGTGTGTGTGTGTGTGTGTGTGCAGGTTGTTTTATGGTCTTAGTGTGTAGTCACGATCCAGCTAAGACGAGGATATAGCAGAAATAAGTGGTCCATGCTCATTAGTCTGCCTTTGTGGTCTTTTTAATAGGAATATCTGACAAAAAGCCACAAAGCTTAATCTGATCTTAGAGGTAAAGCTCTTGAAA
>JAODXP020000029.1:26210590-26228890 GCA_027497455.2 Sardinella longiceps
TATTTAGAAGATTTGCATATGGATTTGGGGATTTAGAGGGTTTTAGCTTCCATACATTGATAGATTAGACAGAGACGTTGAGGTGTCATGCATGCAGATTAAGTGTCCTTTCTTGGTTCGAGACATAATTGTTAAGAACTTTTTGGTGTGTGTAAGCTTGTTTTAGTTTAATTTAATTTTCAACATACAGTAGATTTTAGATTCCCCCTCCCAAGCTTTCCTGCGCTGTCACATAAAGATTCCAACACTGCTGAATCTTCCCAAATCTTCTAAAAGACCTCTATTTCTCATGTTTAACTTGTCCTTCCTGGACAAGTGTAGCTTTCTAAACTTGTTCATAACATTTTCCTATAGATTAATGGTAAACTACCTACCTATGATTTCCTTACAATAAATCAGTCAAGTCAAGTCAAGTAGTTTTTATTATCATTTCAACCATACACTGTATACAGTGAGACAACTCTTTAATGTAACTATAATACAGCAAGTGAAGTTCACAGTAAGATGGAGGTAGAATGTAATTAAAAATTGAGAGGAGAAAGTGCAGGTGTGCATTCCAGTTCAGTGAGAACATTGTTCAGCATTCTGATTGCTCGTGAGAGCGTTTCACCATTCTCTTTTCACTGTGCACATCATGTGTGTGTGTGTGTGCATATGTGTGTGTGTGTGTGTGTGTGTTTACTTGTCTCCAAGATGCCATCTCCTCCGCTAACTGTCTCATTTGCATAAGAAGGAAGTCCATAAACACATCAGCAAGCGAGCGAGGGCTAATTGAGTGCTCTCAGATCCATGGGGCCGGAGGTGTGTCACACACACTCACGTGTTAGCGCACGCTGGCTTAGCACACTCTACTCTACTAGCCTGCTGCTGCTACAGCCACCAAACCCATCCGTTACCTACAGCCTCAGAGCTGCGGGATGGAAAGCAATCACGTTAGAGTGGAGATTACTAGACTATACCAGACTCCTCTGCAGATTCATTCTGTTTGTGAGTGTGTGTGTGTGTGTGTGTGTGTGTGTGTGTGTGTGTGTGTGTGTGTGTGTGTGTGAAGAGATAAAGAAAGAGACAGAGAGAGAGAGAGACTGACAGACAGGCCGACAGACAGAAAATATGCTGTACATATAGTGTGTGTGTGTGTGTGTGTGTGTGTGTGTGTGTGTGTGTGTGTGTGTGTGTGTGTCTGTGTGTGCAGAGAGAGAGGGAGAGAGACTGACTGACTGACAGACAGAGAATATTTGCCTGCAATACATGCATTGTGTGTGTTTGTGTGTGTGTGTGTGTGTATGTGTGTGTTTATGTGTGCATGTGTGTTTGTGTGTGTGTGTGTGTATGTGTGTGTGTGTGTGTGTGTGTGTGTGTGTGTGTGTGTGTGTGTGTGCTGCTGCTTGCACCCACTTCTCCCGTATAGAAATGATGAAGTCAGTGAGTGGCCATTTTGTGGAGGCAGTGAGGCAGAGGCGTGGGGTTATTACACTGCCATGCTCCACAGCCTCATGGGCCTCCCCTCTCATTGTGCCTCTCTCTCTCTCTCTCTCTCTCTCTCTCTCTCTCTCTCTCTCTCTCTCTCTCTCTCTCTCTCTCTCTCTCTCTCTCTCTCTCTCTCTCTCCGCAGCTCCCAAAGCCTCTGGATGCCACCGCAACACTGCTGGAGCACAAGCAGGGAGAGGACACACAAACACTGTAAACACGCTTATGACTATACGTTTGCTCACACTTGACTATTCATACACACTTAGTCAGTCACCTTGTGCGCACACACACACATGCACACACACACACACAGACAGACACAGACACACACACACACGCTTTTGTAAATGCACGGAAAAAGACTCACACATAAACACACATATGAGTATATGCTGATACACAATTGAGTATTCATATGCACAAGTCAATCACCTCACACATGCACACATGCATGTGCCCGAGCACACACACACACACACACACACACACACACACACACACACACACACACACACACACACACACACACTTTCATAAATGGACACACACATGAGTATACGTTGACACACAAGTATTCATACATATTTAGTCAGTCACCTCACACACACACGCACATGCTCGAGCACACACACACATTCATAAATACACTAACAAATGAGAATAGGTTCACACACATAAGCATTCATGAACACTTAGTCAATCACCTCACACACACATGCATGTGCTCAAGCAGACACACACACATTTTCATAATGGAGCGCGCGCACACACACACACACACACACACACACACACACACACACACACAAGCACACTTTCATAAATACACAGAAACAGATACGCACAAGCACACACAAATGAGTAGACTATATGTTAACACCCACTTCAGTATTCATACACAGTTAGTCAATCACAGCACACACACACATGTGCGCGGGCACACACACTTTCATAAATGCACAGAAAAAAGATACACACACAGACACCCCTGCAACACACACACACACACACACACACACACACACACACACACACACACACACACACACACACACACACACATACACACACACACACACACACACACACACACACACACATTCTACACCCACAGCATTCATCAGTGTGTTCCTCTCTACTTTGGACCCCGCTGACAAGCTTTAATTTGATTTCGGTGCCCCTGTTCATGTGAATTAAACCCTATCAGCAAGTAAGCACTTTGGCCCCAGGTAGTCCTCTCTCTCTCTCTCTCTCTCTCTCTCTCTCTCTCTCTCTCTCTCTCTCTCTCTCTCTCTGTCTCTCTTTCTCTCTCTCTCTCTCTCCTCTCTCTCTCTCAGCAGCTGACTCAGGATCAGTTCTTGAGGCCTCACCATCTCCTCAGAGCAACACTTCACCCCCCACAGTCAGCTGCTTGCGTTAATGGGTCCCCTGCTTTCTTT
Organism: Sardinella longiceps; assembly: GCA_027497455.2. Taxonomy (NCBI): domain Eukaryota; kingdom Metazoa; phylum Chordata; class Actinopteri; order Clupeiformes; family Clupeidae; genus Sardinella; species Sardinella longiceps. The sequence goes on from JAODXP020000029.1 coordinate 26,213,500, forward strand.
TGTGACTTCCTATTTCTCACCCGCGATGCTCTTTGCAATTACTGGCAGTATGGCCGTCAGGGGAGCTGTCCAGGGTGCTGAAATGTCACTGAAAGGTAGGAGAGAAGGAAAGTAAGGACACCAGCCAGTAGGAAACCTGGCACTATAGCTTTGACACAGACTGACTTTATTTCAATTAAGCCCCACTAGAGACTGTCTCTCAGCAGTAGGGGAGAGAGCTTGCTTGCTTGCTTGGTCTCGCTATTGTCAAATGAACACAATACCAAGAGCACTGCAAACCCAAAGCCCTATTATACTGGCTGTCTGCAAAATCTACTTATGTGGTATACAGTTGTTCTAGTCTCTGGATTAATCAGTGATAAGTTGGTTTCAGTGGGAGATGAAGAGAGAAGAAGCGAGAGAATGCTATTTGAGAGGAGAACGAGAGAAAGGCAGACAGAGATGGAGGAAAAAGGGAGACTTTTTCACACTCTGTGGGAGCAAGGGGACATGTAACTAATTTGTCATCCAAAGATGTCCCTTGTGAGGCTGAGTGTAGACACATCATTTTTGTCGCAGTCTTGCTTCTTAGCAAGTGCTTGCTTGTTCACCGAGCAAGCACACTAAGGCACACAATGACATTTCATGAGCATAACTTGGGCACTTTTCTTTTTAGTTGCTTCCTACCTCCCACCTCTCCCATTTATTAAAAATCAGATGAAAATGCAGCAAGTTCACTCAAGCTTCCTGGAGCCCGAATGACCTTTTGGTTTAGCACATTTCTTTTAAATGTTCAGAAGCTCAGGGGAACCTGTCTGTTCCTTGTTGGTGTGCGGTAGAAAAGTCGGATTTATAAGCGGTTCATCCATTTTGTCTCTGTACTCCAACATTTTATTTTTCAGGTTTTATATTCTTGAGTGAAACTTTTAAGGGAAGAGAATCTATTACGTCGGGTGTATCTGTACCTGGACTGCTGTAAAATACCCAGGGGACACTGTTTAAAAGTCTCTTAAGAAAAGTCTTTAGCCACTATTTGATGCTTGAAATAAAAACATTGTAAAGGGGTCTGGATGTAATTGAAGCAAAGCGGTCTTGGCTTTTCTCACAAAATGAGCATAATGACTAACCTTCTCTGAACCGAGCTGAACTGAACACACGGTGCACCTTGCATCTTGTAAAACTTTCCAGACAAGGTTTTTTTTCCCCCTCTCTCTCTCTCTCTCTCTCTTTCTTGTCTCTCTCTTTCTCTGTTCCCCCCTCCAGCCGGCTTTGTCCAAGGCTCTAATGTCATTACAAGACATCCCGCATGGCTGGTCGGCCTTCACGGCAGCCGCAAGAGGGTGATGAGTAGGACGAGGACGGCCCCAGACAGCTATAATAGACCCGCCGAGATCCACGTCTGCATGTGACTATCACTGGAGAAATGAGTTCTGGCAACAAGAGATTTAACGGTGCACCCTCTTTTTTTCATGGAGAGTGTATTATTTAAATAAGAAAAGAAATAAGTTGCCCCAATGCCATGGTTAGTACTTCAGACACGTAGCGCAGATACAAAGCGTTACACGGTCCCATTTGTGCTTGGCGGTGAAAACTCTCCCACTTGGCCAGTTAATTGCTAAGCATTGTACGAAAACATCTTCGGAGCCGAGCGCAAGGATTAAAAATCCCTCTCCGAAGATTTCAGGTTTTTCTTTTCCTTCATTCTTTTTTTTCTTTCATTTCCATCAAACATCAGCAAAAAAATGCTACTTGTAATTGGGACGGAGTGAATCATTTTGAAAGGAGTCAAGGTAGCAGAGGAGTTTATGCAAAATGCCTTGACCTGTCCCAATGGGGATGTTTGAGGGGAGAAATAAAAAAAAAAAAAACCTTCTCCACAGAGTTTGTTATTTTCTTACATAAAAATAAAATGTAAGTAAATTAACATAAAACATAAAAAATTAAGTTAATTAAGGAACTGGTGAACGCTTTTGCAAATGTTTTGGCAACCTTGCACCGTGCACCGTGCTTTGTGACTATGCAGACAAACATGCACCCTTATCACCCTCAAGCAGTTTCCCCTGATGGAGTACATCTGAGCTCAGGGAGACTCACAAACCGGTGACACCAAAGCCTGTCAGAACCCAGAGGGGGCATCACCCCATCTCTCTCTCTCTCTCTCTCTCTCTCTCTCTCTCTCTCTCTCTCTCTCTCTCTCTCTCTCTCATTCACTCAATCACACACACACACACACACACACACACACACACACACACACACACACCACACAGTCATACACACCACACACACAAGTATGCATCTCAAAACATCACCCAAAGGGTTTACCACAAACACACAGAGAGAGAGAGAGAGAGAGAGAGAGAGAGAGAGAGAGAGAGAGAGAGAGAGAGAGAGAGAGAGAGAGAGAGAGAGAGAGAGACCCCAAATATCAAATGAATGCAGCCTTTTTATTCCTAGTCGAATAAGGTATGACTTGCTGAATGCATTTTGGGAGCCAAAACTCTCGCAGGCCTTTCTGAAAACCCCTGCTTGTGACAGCACCATGCTTATTACTCTAATAATAAAAAAAGGGGCGACAAGGTTGCTGGGAAAAGACAATGTTTTAAAAAATAGCCTGATGGGAAATTACTGGGATGAGTGTTAGTGAAAGGAACAATAAAAGCAACAAAATAACAACTTCTAAATAAATGAATAAACAAAATAAATAAATGAATCAACAACAAACAAACAAAAGGTAACATTTATCTGCGGGCTTTGCTGTGACAGATGTTGAAAAATGGTCTAGAATTGCACCCCACCAAAGTTGATGACTTTTGTTTTATTTCTCTAAAGTGCCCCCATCCCAACACCCACCCCTCCAACACCATTAGCCTCCCCCTTTCTAATCCTGCTGGGCCACAGATAGCGCTGAAGTTTCAACTACTAACATTCAGCCCTTGGGTTACAATTGATCCTCCCTCTCTCTCTCTCTCTGTCTCTCTCTCTCTCTCTCTCAAACAGGGTGAGCATCAGCTCAAGTGATGGTATAGCATTGAGAATAAAAGGATGGAAAAAAACATGCATAACAAGGTGAGGAGGAGTAAAAGTTAAACTGTGTGGGCTTTTAGTACCTCTTGCACTCTCTCTCTCTCTCTCTCTCTCTCTCTCTCTCTCTCTCTCAATTCAATTCAATTCAATTCAATTCAAATATGCTTTATTGGCATGACAAATCAGTACATTGTATTGCCAAAGCTTAATATTGATACAATAAAATATATGAAATAAAATAAATAATAACGATATCCATTCAGTATAACATACGGCATGGCAATGCAGAAAAATGAACGAGCAAAGTAACAAAGAAACATATAAACATACTTTGTGTGTGCTTACATTGTTGGGATGCAGGCATTAGTGGTTTGTATGTGTTATTTGTGTGTGTGTGTGTGTGTGTGTGTGCGTGTGTGCATGTATGCGTGTGTGTGTGCGTGTGTGTGTGTGTGTGTGTGTGCATTCATGGGCGCGTCACTGAGTGATCATTTCTCTTTTTGTCACAACTATATACGTAGTGTGCAGCTACTATTGCACAATCTTCTTCCTCTCCTAAGAGATATCTAAGTATCCTGGGGTCTTCAATATTTGGGAGTGTTGGGCATATGGCCTGTAATTTTGGGTAGAAGTTGGCTCGAATTTCATTGTAATTTGTACAGCTAGTGAGGAAGTGAAGTTCAGATTCAATTTCTTGCTTATCGCAATATATACACAGTCTATTTTCCCTCGGCATCCAGGTTTGTCTGTGTCTGCCAGTTTCTATTGCCAGACTGTGGTTACTTAGTCTGTACCTTGTTAATGTTTTCCTAAACTTAGTATCTTTTATTGTCAAGTATTTTGCCAATTTGTATTCTCTGTTCAGAGTTAGATAGCTTTGTAGTTTGGTTTGTTTTTGTGTTGCGTCATTCCAGTGTTTTATATATGTTTCTTTCTGGGTATTCACAATTTTGGTTAAATTCATTTTTAGGGCAGAAATAGTCTGAGGTTGACTGTTCGTATTACTCTCTTGTTGGATCTTAAGGAGCAGTGTTATGAGGGGACTTTTTTCTCTGATCAGTTCTTGGCTCTTCAGGGCTTTAAAATGGTAAGAGGAGGGGTTGCTTGTTTCCAAATGTTTATAGTATTTGATGGCTCTTTTCTCAATCTTTAATAGAAGGGGGTATTGACCAAGCTCTGCCCTACATGCATTGTTGGGAGTTTGTTTTTGAATCCTCAGTATCTTCCTGCAAAATTCAAGATGAAGGGTCTCAATAGGGTTTTTATCCCATTTTTCCAAATCATGTGCCATCAGGGGTCCCCACACTTCACTTCCATATAGGGCGATTGGCTCAATTACTGATTGGAAAATTTTCAGCCAAATTTTGATTGGAATTTCGAATTGAATAGATTTTTTGATTGTGTAGAAAACCTTTCTTGCTTTTTCTTTTAACTCCTTCACGGCCAAATTGAAGTTTCCATTTGTGGTAAGTTTCAATCCAAGGTAAGTATAACTTGTCACCTGTTCGATTTTTGTGTTGTCTAGAGTGAAGTTGGACTTATTTCCCTGACATATTCTTTTTTGGAATGTTAGGACTTTTGTCTTTTTTCTATTTATGGTCAAGGCCCATGTTTGGCAGAACTCTTGTAGGATGTCTAGCTTCTCCTGCAGGCCTTGTGCAGTTGCAGAGATCAGAACCAGATCATCTGCAAAAAGGAGGAATTTAATTTCTGAATCGAATAGGGTAAGGCCAGGTGTTTTTGACTGTTCTAATTTGTTTGCCAATTCATTTATGTAGATATTAAAGAGGGTGGGTGAGAGAGGACAACCTTGCCTCACACCCTTCCCCTGGGTGAAGTAACATGTTTGTTTGTCACCAATTTTGACTGTCTCTCTCTCTATCTGTCTCTCTCTTTCTCTCTCCATACATCCATCTGTGCTTCTCACCTCTCTCATAGTAAGTCTATGATGTGCAAAAGCAGGAGCTCTCATTCATCTGTTTGCCAGGAGAGGCCATGAGAGGTCCTCATCATGTGTCTGTGTAACCCTGGGGCAACTACGGGTAGACATTCTGGGCATGCACACACCCAACACTCCGTTTGAGAGAGAGAGAGAGAGAGAGAGAGAGAGAGAGAGAGAGAGAGAGAGAGAGAGAGAGTAAACATACTCGTTCACTTCAGGAAAATCTTATTGAACTGTTATGTAATCTACTGGAATTATTTTTTTTTAACATGGCTTCATTGTCTTCCGCACAAAAGCCTTTGTGTATGTGTGTCTGTATGTGTGTGTCTGTGTGTGAGTGTCTATGTGCTTGTGTGTGTGTGTTCGTGTGTGCACTATTACTGATACCAATTGTGTCAGAAGGGCAACAAGAAGAGATGTCTCATCAAGCAGGATGGCCAGTTGATCACACACACACACACACACACACACACTTTCAGTAGCATCTTTGTAGCTGTTGCATTAACGACGGCAACTACGACGGGTGAGATGGTAATTCACGAAGTCTGTCTCCGCACAAACACACACACACACACACACACACACACACAGACACACACACACACACACACACACACACAGCCACCTACCACTTTGTGCAGGCCCATGGCCTCTGCCTCCACTCCTACCTCTCCTAGTCCTTGAGAGCGCTGGCCTGCGCCACTGAGCTCTTCATTAAAGACCACCAGACAACGGTTCCGGTTGTGGCCACAAAGCACAAGGTTAGGTCAGTCTCAGAATGACACAAGGGACATGGAGGAGGTGGAACGCTCCAAGAACACTGATTCTTGAAACAGCAAATGCTCAGTGCGTGGAGAGATAGAGAGAGGAAAGAGAACGAGGGGGGAGAGAGAGATAGAGAGAAAGAGAGAGAGAGAGAGAGAGAGAGAGAGAGAGAGAGAGAGAGAGAGAGAGAGAGAGAGAGACGAGAGAACCCTCCCATAGGGTTTTGCTGAGAGAACCCTCTCTCACAAGTGTCACCTCTAGAGTTGTATGTCTCGAGACCGGTCTTGGTCTCGGAGACCAATTTTACGTGGTCTCGGTCTCGTCTTGGCCTTGACAGTGTATTGTCTTGGTCTTGTCTTGGTCTCGGATCCTTTGGTCTTGTCTTGGTATCTTGCAAGACAAAGACCAAGACAAGATAAATAAATGCAATATATGTTTTTTTAATGATATTGAGTTGCCGATTTATATGGCTTAACAAACCTAAACAATGAGACGCACCAAAACGAAAGTGAGTGCGCGTAAAAGACGCCCCTAATGGCTGCAGCAGAGCAAGGCTATCAAATGCATTTATGGGTTGGTCTCTCTCAGTGACAGAGAGAGCTGAGCACTTCCAGCTACATGCAGCTCTAAATTACTCTTCTAAAAGTTCACTTTCCACTCGCAAAATGTAGGCAATATAATTATGGAATGTTCGTGTATGCAAAGGCATGCGTTATGGCTGAGCGAGATGTCATGCTTGTTAACGTGATCTCTAATGTATTTATGGGAATTAAATCTTTCATCTATCATTTTGGTAAATTTAGTATAGGCTACCGAGAGACAGACATTCTAAAAACACCTGTATTTAGTGGGTCATGGATGCTTGTGAATGATGTCAAATCTCCTGCGAGTGACTTATCGGGGGATAAATAAATGAACGCGTTGATATATTTTCAAAGTTATCTCTATTGCATTCCGAAAGAATCCATTCCACTTGATGTAATAGCGAATGTATACCGCTGAAAATCCGCTCCGGGTTTTGCATTAGTTTTGCATAACTCAGTCACCGCATGTAATGATGAGAATCGTTAAGTAGTAAAAGTGCAGGCTGCCCAAAACGATGGAACACCAGTCCAGTCATCTCACAAAGTAGGCTAGAACTAGCTTCTGCTAAAACCCTATCCTTGTATTCTATGTTCTCAAAATGAACTCAGGCCATGTTAAATCAAGTTGGGTTGCCAACTTTCAGAAATCAAAATAAGCAGTTATGGGCAGATATGAATGAAATGCTCTAGAAAAGTATAGAGCTTAATCTTGTGCTCAACCTAGCTTACTTTAAAAGTACAAATTTAAACTGTACAAGTCAGTATTTATTTTTGTGTTATGAAGGCTGCATACTGCCATGTCTTGCCCATTGTGTTGAACTATTTCTCATGTTTAATTACTGTTGGCACACTGCATGTTGTGTTACATTTAAAACTAAAGGAAACACAAAATAAAAAGTAGAATGCACCCATCAAGTTGGCCAAATTGTGACATATTCATCTCATTATAGCAGTAGGTTTAAATGCTTTAAAAGTTTAAAGGACATAGCTATCTAAAATGCACAAAAAAAAAAAAAAAAAAACATCCAAAAAATTCTAATGCGCCACCTGGCTTGAGAAACCCGCTCTTAACTTTTCCAGTAGAAGCAAGGCCAACATAGAGTAGAATTTAATGTAATGGAGTTGACTTTGTCATTCTCCCAGCTACCCAGAAATGATTTTCAACTGGTTGAAATGTCTGGAGTGGGGACATCTCGCTGGTAGACCTCAACTCATCATAGTGGGTGACTAGGTGATATCCCCTTGCTGGTATTTAATAAGCCTAATATTGCTATAGAGTAGGCCTGACACTCATTTTTGTCACCATGAGTTCAGTAGGCGGTTTGTGCTGGTAAAAGCAGGGTCATTTTTTTAAATAATTGGTTCAACAGCTATCAAAAAAGATATCAAAACAGTTTTTATTTCCTGCCCACATTGCCACTATCCCTATCCCATTGTTGCCAGCAGTTGAAATAATACTCCTTAATATGGGTTGAATGTTAACCAAGGTTGTTTTTCAAATCAAGTTATAACTTCCAATATAGCATAGTCTACTTTTTTTTCCGGTCTCGGTCTCGGTCTTGGCCTCGGTCTCAATTTGTCTTGGTCTCGTCTCGGTCTCGTTAGCCTCTGGTCTTGGTCTTGTCTTGGTCTCGTTAGCCTCTGGTCTTGGTATTGTCTTGGTCTTGGTCTAAGCGGTCTTGACTACAAGTCTAGTCACCTCTGACCTCTGGAGAGAGAGTGAGTGAGAGAGAGCGAGAGAGAGAGAGAGAGAGAGAGAGAGAGAGAGAGAGAGAGAGAGAGAAAAAAGGTGAGAAAACCCTCCCACAGGGTGTTGCTGAGAGAACCCTCTCTCTCAAGTGGCACCTCTGACCTTCTCCACTCTCTAGGAAGGTTCCCATGAGGCAGTGAACTGCACTCCATTGTGCTTGTTTGGGATCTGGATCTGGTGTGTTTAGCCGCCTATGAGAATTCAATTGAATTCAATTATACTTGTACAGAGCCAAGTACAATACATCTGCCTTGCAGCGCCAAGGAGCACCCAAGAGAAACAGGCAAGGAAATACTCCCCTCTGGTTGGTACAGGAAGAGCTCTGGAGAAGCTGTGCTCTTCCGACCCCGATAAAGTAAAGATCCTCAGGGTCAAATGAGTGACAAGGTTCCAGATTTGAGTCAGATCTCAAGCGAAAAAGCCACCTGGATCTCACTCCTATCTGGAACTTCATCTCTCTCTTTCTCTTTCTCTTTCTCTCTCTCTTTCTCTTTACTCTTCCTCCCTCCTCCTCTCTCTCTCTCTCTCTCTCTCTCTCTCTCTCTCTCTCTCTCTCTCTCTCTCTCTCTCTCTCTCTCTCCGGTTGTCTAAAATCTGCTCCCAGTCACACAGCTTCCCATTCGTTGCTCATGCTCCGACACTTCCATTAAGATGGTGTCACGATAGACCTCTGATATCCAATGCTTTGTTTACAAAAGAGATTTGCAGCGTGCAGTCTTTCTTTTCCCTCTTATTTCTTTTTTTTTCTCTCTGGCTCTCTGTGGCTTTGTTATTAAAAAAAGAAGAAGAAGAAGAAGAAAACCTCATGTACGTGCACGCACTTACTTAATAAAGGCATGCTAGTGGAATCAAACTCCATCCAGACAAGCATGTATGGAGAAGGAACACTTTAACATTTAAATTGCATTAATCAACATTAACAAACCATGACATTCAGCGTTTCTAAAGCGTAAGTGATGTTAAACGTTATACTGCATGGTCTGTTATGTTAGCCCAAGAATTATATTCTTCCCATTAGCATTCATGATATTCATTAGACTAAACCTAGGCATTAATAAACATTCTCTCATGCTACATTTTTAAAAGCTGTAGATAGTGCTTCAGTGACACACTCAAACACACACACACACACACACACACACACACACACACACACACATCATACACACTTACACACACTTACACACACACACACACACACACACACACACACACACACACACACACACACACACACACATCATACGCACTCACACACACACACAAAGCTCCCACCATTATCACACTGAGTAGCTTGTGCAGGCACATGGCCTCTGCCTCCACTCCTACCTCTTTAAGTCCTTGAGTGGGCCTGTGAATATGGCAGCATGTGTAAGTCTTGCTCATGAAAGAAATTGTGATATATAGTGCACTATTTATTCCCTTGGTACTGAAATTAAAAATGACCTTAAAGGACAAGTTGTGAATAGTGTTGCCTTTATAGTGTGTTGGCTCCATTGCTGTTGAGGTCAGAAGTTTAAAGTTTGCACTGCTTTGTTAAGCCTGTGCTGTAGCCTAGATGTACCCTAGCGGCAGGAAAATAAATTTGCTCAGGCAGTAAATCTAGCAATGAACTGCAGCGACTTAGTCTTGTGATTGATCAGGCACCATCAGTGTTCACCAACCAAACCAATATTGTGTGCAGAGGCAGTTTGTAAAAAAAATAATAATAATAATAAAAATTTCGGATTGAGCCTGGCAAGCCATCCTATAACATTAATATGTATAGAATGGCATTGACTCAATCGTGGTCGGAACAAGGACAATAGGATAGCCTATGACCAATTAGAGGAACGAACAAGATGTAAACACCAATTCAAAAGACTGTTGTTTCCATAAACAAATCCATAAACAACATGATGCACAGGGAGTGCAAATTGAGATTGTCATTAAAGTGCTTTGTGCATGGCGGCACACAAACCATAACTGCACATGTGCCAACATAGCCTGACATAGCCTGCCCATAATACGAATGTTCATCCGTATCCATGGTCTGGGGACGGTCTTCTGGGGCGGGTTTACATCGGTAGAGAGACAACCGGCCAATAAGTGAAGCTGATTAGACAAGCTGTCCAATCGTTTCAAACCAGAACTGAATGCCCTCTCCCCCGCCCTATAATCGCATCAGGTTAAAGAACCTCCAGACCATGAATACAGATGAACAGCAGTATTATGGTTGGGCTATGTCAGGCTAGTGCCAACAGTGCTTGATATTAGACCATATTCACCTATAGTGGCATATAGCTTGGAAATACTGCAGGTTACTATTTTTAAAGCTTGATGATTTCCATGAAATGCTCCTGTACTTCTTCCCTGATGGCAAGACTGAACAAGTACTTGAACAAGTGGTGTGCTGGGTGCACGGGGTCAGAGATGATGTTACTTGCCTTCCTGGCAATTCTGGTGTTATAGTGTGAGGCTATAGTAGGAAGACTGCAGCCAATTTTAGAAACTCTGCTCACTACTCTCTCAAGCTGTTGTTTGTCCTGACTGGTGCAGAGCAGGATAGAGAAGCTGATCAGCTGTGGAAATTTGGGGTTAGTCAGGGTGGCATGATCCATTTTTATGTGCTGTCATAAAAAGCGTGCTCACCTTTGTAGTATCCAAGGGGATCTATTTCTTTATGTTAAATCACTCCCTTAGTTATTGGGTTCCCCCTGTTGGTGACCTGCGTGCGCAGTGATATTATGTACAACTGACCAGAAGTACAGTAAACCAGTTCATATGAAAATACTACCTCCGAGTCCTGATTATTATTTTATTACTATGTTGTGGTAAAGACACGACAAATTGGCGACGAGAAATATCGAACCCTACTGCCAACACGGAATGAGGCTTTTACCGGAGGGAAGGAGAGAAACGAAACGACAGAGTCATCAAAGAGCCAAAGTGAAAGTTAGCAAAGGATGCGTGAGTAACAGTGCTTAGCACACAGTGAATCAACGCATATAAAGGCTACGAATATAAAGTTCGAAATGGCTTTCGTTGGAAAAGTAGACGAGTTTGATAGCACAAGTGAAGACTGGGAAGCTTATATTGAAAGGGTGGAATTATATTGCCACGCAAATGACGTGGAGGATGACAAAAAGGTTTCCGTCCTGCTCAGTCTGATGGGAGCGAAAACTTATAATCTACTACGCAACCTAATAAGCCCAAACAAGCCGTCGACAAAGACGTTTAAGGACATTGTTGACATCTTGCAAAGCCACTTGAACCCCAAACCTCTCGTGATAGCCGAACGATTCCGATTTCATAAAAGGAATCAGTCAAAAGAAGAAAGCATATCTGAATACATGGCTGAACTGCGCAAACTCTCGCAGTATTGTGATTTCAAAGCTGGTCTCTCCGATGCTTTAAGGGACAGATTAGTATGTGGCATGCACTGTTCAAGCACACAAAAAAGGCTACTGTCAGAAAAAGAATTGGATTTAGACAAAGCACTAGCTATTGCTATCTCAATGGAAACTGCAGCTAAGGATGCTTCAGAGCTACAAAAGAACACTGTGGAAAACGAAATGCATAAAATGTCTGTAAATGATATGAAAAAGCAGAAATGCTACAGATGTGGGAAAGCTTCACATAATGCAAATGACTGTTGGTTTAAAGAAAAGACCTGCAGGAAATGCAATAAACAAGGACACATAGAAAGAGCTTGCAAAACAGATCCAAAGAACATACAGAAAGAGAAACCTGACAAAAAGAACAAAAGTGTCAAGCCCAAAGCTAAACAAATGCACAAAGTAACAGAATGTGAAAATTCAGAAAGTACAAATAGTGATGAAGATGACCTGTCATGCTTAGAGCTGCACAGTATAACAGAAAAAGACAGGAAAATAATATGGATAACAGCAACAGTGTCTGGAGTAAAGCTTAAAATGGAGCTGGACACAGGTTCAGCTTTGTCTGTAATTTCTGAGACCGACTATGAAAGACTGCTTTCCAAGATACCATTGCAAAAGACTACTGTGATGTTAAAAACATACACAGGTGAGAAAGTTTCACCTAAAGGCAAACTTAAAGTGGATGTGACCTATGGTGACAAAACACACCAGTTAGAGCTCTATGTGCTTAAAACTGCAGGACCGGCTCTTCTTGGACGTGAGTGGTTAAGGAAAATTCAGCTTGATTGGCATTCAATTAAAGCACTCAACATATCAAAAGGCCTCCAGAGCTCCAACAGCAGCTCTGAACAAAGACTGTCACAGCTTTTAAAAGCTAATGCACAAGTGTTCGAGAAAGGCATAGGTAAACTTAAAAACATTCAGGCAAAGATTGAACTGGATAAAGATGCATCACCGAGATTTCACAAAGCGCGCCCAGTGCCATATGCGCTACGCCCCAAAATAGATGCCGAGCTGCAGAGCTTGGAAACATCAGGCATTCTTTCTAAAGTTGATTGGAGTGACTGGGCTACACCCATCGTTCCAGTGATCAAGAAAGGGAAAAGTGGAGGTGTGCGTATATGTGGTGACTTCAAAGTGAGCATTAATCCGGTGCTGCGCACTGTGCAGTACCCATTGCCAAGAATAGAGGACATTTTCTCATCTTTAGCTGGTGGGGAGAAGTTTTCAAAGATTGACTTATCACAGGCATATCTCCAAATGGAAGTGGAGGAGCCCAGTAGGAAGTTCCTAACCATCAACACGCATAAGGGACTGTATCAATACAATCGCCTTGTGTTTGGAGTGGCCTCGGCTCCAGCCATTTGGCAAAGAGCGATGGATCAGGTACTCCATGACATTCCAAGAACACAGTGCTACCTTGACGATATACTAGTGACAGGGAAAGATGACGAAGAACATTTTCAAAACCTGAGCAAGGTGCTCACCAGGCTTAATGAGTATGGCCTACGGGCAAAGAGAGAGAAATGTGAGTTTTTCAAAAATGAAATCTCATATTGTGGACATGTCATTGACAAACATGGCTTACACAAATCACAAGAGAAAATTGAAGCAGTGCTAAAAGCACCTAAACCAGAAAATGTATCACAACTAAGATCATATCTGGGTCTAGTAAACTATTACCACAAGTTTCTCCCAAACCTTGCTTCAGTGCTATTTCCACTGAATGCCTTGTTACAAGTAGGAGTCACATGGAATTGGTCAGAACAATGTGAGAAGGCATTTGTTGAAACAAAAAGACTGATAACATCTGACGAACTACTTACCCACTACGATCCATCACGGCCCATTCGACTTGCATGCGATGCGTCCCCGTATGGCATTGGCGCTGTCCTATCGCACACCATGGACAATGGGTCTGAGCGCCCAATTGCATTTGCATCCAGGTCTCTGTCAAGCGCAGAACGCAACTATGCACAGATTGACAGGGAGGCCCTCAGCCTTGTGTGGGGCATAAAGAAGTTTCATCACTACCTTTATGGCCGAAGGTTCACCTTAGTGACTGACCATCAACCCCTTGTTTCCATTTTCAATCCAAGGAAAGGAATTCCTGTGATGTCAGCAACCCGACTACAGCGATGGGCACTGTTCTTAGGAGCTCACTCCTATGACATTGAATTCAAAGGGACTAAACAACACTGTAACGCTGATGGTTTGTCACGCCTCCCTCTGTCAACAACTGAGGAGGAAAAGCCTTCAGGATGTGATCCAGCTGAAGTGTTCCATACAGTGCTTGTGGACCAGTTGCCAGTAACAAATGTCATGATACAAAGGGAAACGCGAAATGATCCGACACTTTCAAAAGTCTATGACATCACGATGCAAGGGTGGCCTGCCCATGGAAATTCCAGTTTTCCTGAGTTCTCAGCGAGACGTGACCAACTATCAGTTTGCCACGGAACTCTGATGTGTGGCTCACGTGTGGTAGTGCCCTCTAAGCTTCGAACTAGAGTGTTGGAAAGTCTGCATGAGGGTCACGTAGGAACTGTCAAGATGAAGAGCCTAGCCCGTAGCTACGTGTGGTGGCCGGGAATAGATAAACAAATTGAGGACATCACCAAAACCTGTCCAGGATGCCACAGCATTCAAAATGCACCTCCTACGGCTCCCCTACATCCGTGGGAATGGCCGTCAGCACCATGGCAGAGAGTGCATGTTGATTTCGCTGGCCCATTCATGAACTCCATGTTTCTTGTAGCTGTGGATGCTCATTCAAAATGGCCAGAGGTCATACGAATGAAATCAACAACGGCAGAGAAGACTATTTCTGTTTTGAGGAGCATCTTCTCCAGGAATGGTCTGCCTGAACAAATTGTAAGTGATAATGGCCCTCAGTTTATTTCTGAAGAGTTCCAACTTTTTGTGAAGAAGAATGGCATCAAACACTTTAGGTCTGCGCCACACCATCCTGCGACCAATGGTTTAGCAGAACGACTCGTACAAACCTTTAAAAAGTCAGTGAAAGCTATGTCCAAAGAGAACATCTCTCTTCAACATAAAGTGGACAACTTCCTTTTGTATACCGGAACTCTGTTCATGCAACAACGAACCAAACACCAGCAATGCTGTTTATGAACAGACGCCTGAGATCTCACATTGACCTCATAAAACCAGATCTGCGGAGGGAAGTGCAGAATAAACAGTTCAGGACTATGTCAGGTGATGCAGCAAGGAGTTTTGATGTGGGACAACAAGTGTTAGCGCGTGATTATCGAGCAGACAAGTGGACACCTGGAAGGATAGTAACAAGGAGTGGACCGCTGATGTATGAGGTGGAAGTTGGCGAGCATACGTGGAGACGTCACGTGGACCAGATATTAAATGCTCAACCAAAGACCCCTGAACAACCAGCATGTCCACCTGACCTTTCACCCCACTCGAATCACAACACTGACAGCAGTGTAACACCTACAACTGCGGAAGTGCCCCCTCAAGAGAGCACTCCACAAGTCCCTAGGCGCTATCCTGATAGAATCAGAGCACCACCAAAAAGACTGGACTTATGAGTTCTGAGTTACAGATAACTGAAACAAAAGTTTATGGACTGTTCTAAAAAAAAAAAAAAAAAACAAACAAACAAAAAAAAAACAGAACATGTGTTTAACAGAACAGAACAAAAATGAGTTTGATTGCATTTAAGGTCTTACATGCTGAAAGTGAATGTGTTACAAAAGATGTGTTATGATTTGTAGCATAAATCTAAAAGGGGAGGAGTGTAGTATCCAAGGGGATCTATTTCTTTATGTTAAATCACTCCCTTAGTTATTGGGTTCCCCCTGTTGGTGACCTGCGTGCGCAGTGATATTATGTACAACTGACCAGAAGTACAGTAAACCAGTTCATATGAAAATACTACCTCCGAGTCCTGATTATTATTTTATTACTATGTTGTGGTAAAGACACG
>JAODXP020000029.1:26228990-26261490 GCA_027497455.2 Sardinella longiceps
GTCCTGATGAGTGATTTTTTTTCCATTTACAATGTGTATCTTACTCTGATTGAACATAAAATAGAATCAATTCTATATCAACAAGTCTGTGAAGTGTGTACTGTCTTGATGTTTACCCCCTTTGGTAAAATGCAAGCTGATACCTACATTTAATTTGTTTCTGCTTTAAATATATCATCAAAGATTGTTATGGTTTCAAAATGTTATAATCATGTAACTGCTTCATATACATACAACACCGAGAGAGAGAGAGAGAGAGAGAGAGAGAGAGAGAGAGAGAGAGAGAGAGAGAGAGAGAGAATTCTTGCTTCAATTTCTTTTTCACTATTTTAGTTCCAAATTTCTAATTTATGTTTCAGTAACCAAATTCTTTTAATCTCAAAGTTGAACAATACAGTACCTGGTAATTCTACACAATTTACATCACCTCTAGACATTAACTTGCATGTAGTTTAATTCCATCTATGTACTAAAATATCTCCCTCTGTGGTAACTTTATATTAACATAAACATATTCACCATTAACTTGCCAGAAACTAGCATGGTCTATGGGTAGAATAAGGCACTCTGGCTACATATACCTATATAGTAAATGTCCGGTATGTTTATAATATGTGTATTACAAGTTAATAAGCAGCTAGTAAATGTTGTCTTACTGTGTGCTAATAGAATGTGTCACTGATCCTTTAGCTGACTGTAAGTCTATTGGCCCAGTAAGGTGAGTCTATGACATGTCATGGCAGGATCAAGTTAGTCCCTGTTCTGAGGACCTCTCCCTGCTGCAGGTGGAAAGACTCTGACTCCTGCTGTCAGTGCAGTGGATGACATTTTAATTGGCAGACAGGAAAAGCTTAGCGCATTTGCCCTCCGGGTCCAGAGGTGAAGCAAGCGGATCGCTCCGGAAAAGCGAGCAAACGTCAGCCATGTCATTGGTCGGCACATCAGAGAATGTGTGTGTGTGTGTGTGTGTGTGTGTGTGTGTGTGTGTGCGCATCTGTGTATGTGTGTGTGTGTGTGTGTGTGTGTGTGTGTGTGTAATACTGAGAAGAACTCCTAGTGAGTGACATACAGCGAGACAAATATCTGTCATTTAAGAGGAGGACTTCAAAGTGGAGGCAAAGCACAACCACTGCATTGGTATTCATGAGTTGGTTTGGCAGTGCCTGTCTGTGTGTGTTTATATTTTTGTGTGGTTATTTACAGTATATTTGTCTGCTGTGTGTGTTTGTGTGTGTGTATGTGTATGTGTGTGTGCCTGTGTGTGTGTGTGTGAGAGAGACACACAGAGAGCATCTGTCTATATATATATGATGAGTGTGTGTGTGTGTGTGTGTGTGTGTGTGTGTGTGTGTGTGTGTGTGTGTGCGTGTGTTTACCATTCAAATAGGATAGGCTGGCTGAATATTACAGGGGAGGACTACTTAAAAGGCCGCCTGAGGAGCCAACCAGCCTGTGTTGACACCTTTGAAAGATTGATACAACTTCATTTCAGAGGCCTCTGATCATAAAAGCTGATAAGACTGCCGCCGGTTTGTTGCCCAGCCTGCCTGCACGAGTGCCTCTCTCTCTCTCTCTCTCTCTCTCTCTCTCTCTCTCTCTCTCTCTCTCGCTCAGGCTATTTTGGCCAGAGGCCTTTCTCTCTGTCCCCTGGGCGCCCTGGACAAGTGCTTATAATAATTTAAGGACAAACTAGCTCTCGGTGCGGGTGTCGGTGGAACGCGCCAATCAATCAGGAAAATTCAATGCAAAACAAATCAATGAGGGTGCTGTGGCTTCCATCACCGACGATAAGGATCGTGTAAGGCTACAACGAGACCTTGTGTGTGTGTGTGTGTGTTTGTGTGTGTGTGTTTATCGGGGTAGGGATGTGGAGCTGAGAGCCAGCACGAGTGTTCCCTTTGAAGTAAATATGATATTTTGAAGTTTGTGTCACTGATATGTAAATATCACAGAAAATAGATTGCG
Source organism: Sardinella longiceps (assembly GCA_027497455.2). Taxonomy (NCBI): domain Eukaryota; kingdom Metazoa; phylum Chordata; class Actinopteri; order Clupeiformes; family Clupeidae; genus Sardinella; species Sardinella longiceps. Next base: position 26,230,956 of record JAODXP020000029.1, read on the forward strand.
CCTCCCCCTCCTTGCGAGGGAGTTCAAGCAGGCTGTCGAAATGAGGGCTGCAATGTTATTTGCCACGCTCCTCACAGGAAAGGCAACTGGTAAATGACACAGACAGTTATATTACAAGACACAGCTTGTAAGGTTTATGAGAAACAAGCCGGCTTTGCCTCCCAGATTCCAATCTCCAGTCCGTTGATGACGTATGCGCTTCTCCGGAAAGATCCACAGAGGGAAAATTACTAGTGGCTAAAATGCTCAGCTCGCCAGAACCACTTTGTTTCTATAAATGAAACTCCGTCGGTGAGGTAATGAATGCGAGCAAAACCTGATCCTGTCATCAGCTTAAAGGCGCTTTTAGTGCTGTTTGAAATGCCACACTCCAGGGGCCATTTGTACTGAGCTGATAATACACAAAGACTTGAGTGATGCTACTACCTGAAAGCAGGTGTCAAAGGATGTGTTTAGTCACTGTCCACACGTCACAAATATGTCCGCTTCTGGAGAGAAAAGTGCTCTGAATCAAAAAGAAAAAGATATGCTTTGAAAGTACATTAAACAAATGTGCTGGACAAATAAAATTATAATATGTTAATCTAGTAGTACCTCTCAAAGCCGTGATAGATATTTTCCAAACAAATTGTTGAGTTATTCTATTCATAAATCTGGCGTTTTTCTAACAACAACGGAAATATCTGGGTCACTCAAATGCACTGTCTTTGTACTCTACATTAGAGTTGCCACTTGCCAGACTTACATGTTTCTTTTTTTTTTTTTTTTTTAATCTATTTTTAGAAGTGCAATGCCAGATCTCCTGAATAGAATGCAACACCTTAGCATTCTTAATGGAACTCAAGAACAGTATACACCTTCAGTGCAAGGATTGCCCCTTGCTTTGCACGAGTGATAATACAAAATAATCTGTATGTGCAAGACTCGTGTAATAGATGGGGCAGGCACTGTGATATGCAGAAGCAAAATTGAAATCTTACCTATATGGTGTAAAGCTGGAGGTTTCACACTACATACACACCTTGTATTCACCTATGTTAAGAATGTGCCCATTGTACAAGCACTGTATTGCATCCATACTGTAAGATGTAGTGCTTATATTTACTTCTGCGTTGTTCATTTTCATTTCCATTGCAAGGTACAGTATTTATAAATGCGACCATTTCTTTCCCACTTTCTGTTACAGATGCTAGCTACACTTCATTGGCTCCATACCTGTTCAAACTGCACACAGTTGAATCTAATCTCATCTAATGGTTCTTATAAGTCTTCAGACCCAGTCAGCATACCAATACAGCACCCCTATCACACATACACACCGTACAGCTTAAAGGAAAATACCGGAGAAAGTTTAAGCATAGTCCTGCTGCACGAGCCTTCTAACAGCAATATATTACGCATGAAATGAAAGAATTTTGAACAGCATAGACCTAACGAGAACGCGAAACACCTTACATTGAGTCAATGTAACCTCAGATCTTACTTTCGGTTTCCAACAGTCAGGTCCCATTGATTCAATGTAAAGTGCCTGTTCGCTTCTGCGTTCGCGTTCGGTCTGTGCTGTACCAAATTATTTTGTTCCACTCGCTAACTAGCGCATTTAGCAAGCTCTTTCAACAGGGCTATGCGTGAATGAACTCCGGTATTTTCCTTTAACACACACAGGAACAGCTGTTCATCTCTAAAGACCAATACAGAAGGTTTCTAGCCTAACAGCGTGGGCTTGCTGCAGCTCCTGCTCAGGGCCAAGTTAGAGGAAGATCAGAAGCCCAGAAGTGCTAGTTCTGGAACGTGTGTGTGTGTGTGTGTGTGTGTGTGTGTGTGTGTGTGTGTGTGTGAGAGAGAGAGAGAGAGAGAGAGAGAGAGAGAGAGAGAGAGAGTGCAGGTTTGGGTATGTGTGTGATCCTAAGATGCAGTGTGATGCTGGTGCTGGTTCTCGTGTTCATTTGGCTGGCCTCAGAGAGCAGCCAACAGCAGCGGGCTGAGACTTACGGGAGAACCGAAGCAGGCTGGCTGGCTGGGCTGACGGACAGACAGAAACACAGACAGACAGACGAGCTGCTCTTTATGAGCTAACGCTAGCTAGCGGCTCAAGCAGCACAGGGTTTCTGGCTAAAGGCCCCAGACGGACAGGGCTTTTTGGAGGAGCCTGGCAGTGTAGTTAATCTTGTCAATCACCCAAGTCCCTCACCCTCTCTCTCTCTCTCTCTCTCTCTCTCTCTCTCTCTCTCTCTCTCTCTCTCTCTCTCTCTCTCTCTCTCTCTCTCTCACTCAGCACATAACCCAAACATACACACACAAAAAAACTCACAGATCCACATACCTACACACAGATGAACACACACACAGTACTATTTACAGGCAAACATACTGGTAAACCTACTTTTGTACATGTGCACAGATGCATGCGCACACACAAACACACACACACACACACACACACACACACACACACACCACCTGCCTCTTCCTTTCCCCTCCTCCTCACTAGCCACTAGGCAAGCAGGTGGTTGGGCTGTGGAGATGAGCAGAGGGATTGCCGGGCTCCAGTTGCTCACGGTGATCAGAGAGTGATGGATGGCTACGAGTTAGCGATCAGTCAGAGAGAGACACAGGGATTTAAAGAGGCGTCCATCAGCTGGCTTGGGCTTGGGGGATGTGAGGATGTGAGTGTGAATATCCCCTCACAACCACACACACACACCTGCATATATACACACATTTTCTCCTTTGCTTTGCAACAGAGGCTATGTGAGTGGTCAGTTTTCATGAGTGTCCTTATCCTAGTACAACCAACACACACACACACACACCCCCCCCCCCCCCCCCACACACACACACACACACACAAACACAAACACACATTCCCTCTTTCTCACACTCTGCCTAGTCTCACTGTCCTCTTCCCACTTTCCCAGTACCCCAGTGTCTCTCTGACTCGACCAAGCTTCCTCCAGACGTGAGCAGCATGGCTACAGTGTCTCCACAATTTATGTCCAAGAGCCCAGGGAAATGTAGCTTTAAATCTGACCAGCATTTCCTCCATCCAACCCTATTGCACTATCCTATATCTGATTCAAAGGAAAAATCATCAAAAATATGATAGAAAAAAAAAAATATTTTTACTATACCATTCAGCTTTAGAGCGACTACTCGCAATTTGAAGAACAATTACGGTAATGACAAAAGAAGATTATTTTTACATGCATGAGCTACTGAAGTTAGTGCCAGTTATCAGCGAGTCTTCACCATTTCGGTGGCATCATTTTAACATAGTTGAACTCACATTGTACTGTAAACTGCAGTGTTGTAAAATCAATGCACCAGCTGCTGTCTAAAGTTTTTAAAATGAACTTCAGAAACAGTATGTGTGTGGCGGTGGTGGAGGGTGCAGTGAGAAAGAAAAAAAAAACGTTCTTATTATTCTTTGGGTCTGATAGCGTAAATTGGTTAGTATTCTTTGTTACGGTGAGAAATCTCATATCTCGTCTAAACCGCTTTCTCCTCCACCCCCTCTCCCGTTTTTTTGAATCTCTCACCACAAAACAATTCACTCCAGCCCAGTGCTTCTGCGGAGCCTTTCCAAATGCGGCGGGCGAGATTAGATTTCTGAATCTTCCTCGTGCCTACGTTATCACCTCAATTTCGCCTTCTTTGACAGATAGGCTGCCAGACACTCTTCAGTGAGTTAGAAAAAAGGCAAAAGCCGGAGATGGAGAGAAAGGAGAGCGAAAAAAAGGGAGACAAAGAGTCAGGTTCGTCAAAGGAGTGGGTGGGGGGCGGGGTGTTAGTGGTTTATGTACGGTTGGTAGCTAGACTGAGAGTTGGTGGTGATGGTGGTGGTGGTGGCCAGGGTGGGTGTGTGGGGGATGAAGGGGGGATTAAAAGAATGATGAAGAAGAAAGGGAGGGTGGTTCCAGAAATGGAGAAAGAGAGTAGAGACCCTCATGCACTTGATGAAAATAGCAAGTGCACCAGCTGGGGCCTTAGAAGCAAATTACCCCCACCTCTCTCTAGTATATATATATACCTCTTCACCCACCTCCCCTCTCCTCTCCTCTCCTCTCCTCCCCTCTCCTCTCTTCTCCTCTCCTCCCCTCCTGGGTCCATTTCCCTCCTCTGGCGACCCCAGGCTGACGGATGCTCAGACTCCACTCCACCAGCCAGCTTCATAGAGAGGCGGCATCATTAAGCCCCGACTCCAGCTCCTCTCTTCTCCTCTCCTCTCCTCTCCTCTCTCCTCTCCTCTCATGGCTTATAATGATGGCCATGAGTGCAGAATGATAGACCCTCGCTGTCTCTAAGCAGTATTTTTGGGTGGAAGGGTGTTTTGGGTATTGGCTTGTGGCGAGGGAAAGTGTGTGTGTGTGTGTGTGTGTGTGTGAGTGTGTGATGGTGGGGGGTGGGGGGTGAAGATGGTGATGGGTTTGGAAAATGGAGGAAGTCTGGAGGATGTGGGCGAAAAATGGAAGAGGAGGTAGAGTATGTTTGTATGTGCGTTAGTTGTGTGCGGTTTGTGTGTGTATGTGTGTGTGTGTGTGTGTGTGTGTGTGTGAGAGAGAGAGAGAGAGAGAGAGAGAGAGAGAGAGAGAGAGAGGGCAGTCAGCACTAATTTGGTTAAAGTCTCTCAAAACCTTTTTGCTTTGAGACCACCAATGTTGGGAATAAAAATGTTAAACATAAACAGTGCGTCTAACACTTTTTTTTTGGTACTTTTTTTTTTCAGCAGCAAGCGATATAATTAATTACTGTTTCCATTGTTACGGCATCATTACCATTACCGTCACCGTCAATGAAGTCCTTTGTGTTACTATAGCCCAATTAACTTAATGCACCAGACACAATTGTGTATATCACATGCATTCTTTTCTGCTACATTACTCATGGAATTCTTGTCACACAGATAAACTGTAATAGCCGAGGTCATTCATACTACTGACTGGTCATGTAACTACTGACATTTGTATTCATTGCACTCAAGGTATATTTTTATAAGCCTTATGAAGCTCAAATTTAAGGTATTTGATGCATTGTGACTGTGATGAATTATAAGCCTTTATGAATGTGTTTCTAATGCTTTATGAAAGTGTTGATAGAAAGTTTCACAGAACACAGGCTAATGTATGACATGAAAGTATATAAATTCTGTTTTATCATGAATTTTATTGCCCTTGCAAATTCTTGACATAGCTTATTGGAACATTTTAAAAATAAAATAAAGCTACGTTAGTTACAAACTAGTTGGTTTTTCAATGCAGTACAACAATTACTAACAAAGTAACTTTTTCTGAGAAGTTACTAATAGGCCTACTTAACACTCTTTAAAAGCAACACTGGAGACAACCATGACAACTGTTGATTAAAGGGAGTATATAGCATCTGAAAAAAAGAAAACTAACCGCTAATTTGAAAACAACTAGCAAGTGAGCGTGTGGCTGGCTTTATTTACTTCCTGATGCAATCTTTTTTTTTCCTGAGTGTGAGTTCAGAGGGAAAAAGACCCAAGGGTGCCAGAGAAGCAAGCAAGTCCTATTAGCATGGCAAAGGCCTGCCAACGAGCACACTGAAGAACTCTTCTGTACCATCGCGAAACGAGTATTACAAGACGACTGCCAAGTGATGTTTTATTGTCTGTGAATTGGTGGTTGGCAAGCGAAAACACCCTCATGTCTCCTCTGAAACATCTTTGACATGTTTTTTCTCTCTCTTTTTTTCACTTACAACAAAATAATCATTGAGTCTTGGCCAAGCAGCTATTGATTACGGTAAAACTAAGAAATAACAGAAATTGATTAAGACAAGATGATTCAAAACACATACGCACAATAATACACACAGACACACAAACACACACACACACACACACACACTGTGCTTTCTATCCATTACCAGGCATGCTGAAAGCTCTCTCTGGCTCTTTTGTTCTTTAGAAAGAGCATGATAGCTTGAGCGTGTGAGAACTACATAAAGAAAAGATTCAAATACTAAAGTGCTGCTTACAGCATTTCTCTCTATTAGACTGCCCAGACGATCAAGGCATGTGTATTCACTAGAAAAAGTGATTCTGACAAAGTTGTGAAGCACAAAGGCAGATTGGTGATAGCTACTAATATTATTCCTTTCACACAGAAGTTCTCCACAGTGAACAAAACAACATACAGAAATACAATAAAATTCAACAACAAAAAAATAATGATACCACCATGCCACTCCTTTTCTGTAAAGACAAGAGCAAGACAAGAGCTGTGTGGTGTGTGTCTCTGTGTGTGTGTGTGTGTGTGTGTGTGTGTGTGTGTGTGTGTGTGTGTGTGTGTGTGTGTGTGTGTGTGTGTGTGTGTGTGTGTGTGTGTATGTGTGTGTTACAAAGTGTCAAGAGCTTACTGCGTGGACTGTGAACTGTAGCAGCAACAGCAGTCCACAATAGCCTTCAGCCTCTTTCTCTCTCTTTTCCGCACACACACACACACACACACACACACACACACACACACACACACACACACACACACACACATCGGCCAAGCTGTGAGTGAAATACCATTTTCTTTGTCAAAATGCCACCCTCTCGCATTCTCTGCGGCAAACTGACTTAGTAAAAACCACAGATTCAGAGGCAAGCACAGCAGTTAAAGAGAAACGAGGTTAGAAGCAGGTCGTCGATGCAGGACTTGTTCTCACATGCTTAGTTGCAGGTGAGATTGATCTTGCTCTAAAACGCAGATTTTCCCAGAAAAGTTCACGTTATACGACAGGGACTTGGCCAGTCAATGGGAACAAGGTGACGAAAGATGAAGCGAGGGCAGATGTGCCAACATAACCCACCTGCCCTTTCGTGTCAGAGGAGATGTTTTCAAATTTGATACGGGAAAGCGGGAACACAATGTTTTGACAGACTGAGTCAGAGGATAACTTTATTTTCACTTTGAGAAAGAGTTCACTCCACATGACCCTGCCATTTGTCATAACATCGAGAGATCTGAGCTTGGTGGATACAGATACTCATATGTCAGCAGGACTGTATGCTGCTTTGTTACAGTGCACTATTCACAACTGTTTGAGATCAGGAATGTCAAACATAAACTGCCCTACACATCATTCAACGCGGGCTGATTTAAAAAGACGTAAAAGAATGGTACTGATGTGCCCTGCTTGAAAATAGTTTTTGCGATGCACAAAATAACTGTCACGTTTCCGCAAAGCAATATTGGCAGCTTTGCGTGCACGTGTCACTGTAAAACTCATACGGATGGCCAAATAAAGTGGTGAGGGAATTAGAATTCAGATGCATTCATTTAGGACTGTGCTAGTGCTGGTCAGAAACATGAGGAGACTGCCCATATTTTATTTACCTTTAGTTTGTGCTCATGCATGTAGATGAGGTATGGGGAAAAAAACAAGATGAGGCTCTTGTGGCCCGTGATAAAAATGAGTAATTAAAAAAAAATAATAATGATAATGATACAAAAAAATAATGATAAAAAGGGTGAGTGAACTTCCTGAAAGGCATTAAAACACCTTACAAACACCAACAATGGCCCAGATAGACCATTAAAACTTGCTAATGTGCCTGTAGGTGATGCAGATCGGTGCTGTGAAACCACATGTTTGAGGTATGTTTTGAGGAGAAACTCCATAGGTTGGTTCCAATAGGTTGGAATATAGATACATCCAAATTAATTCTATATTATCATAGTTAGAGGAAAACACACTGTAACACCAATAGTACAGGAAACTAACATGCTGATACCGAATAATATTGGGCTGCTGCATGGGATTGTATAGTCAGGAGGGCCTTATAAAATCATCATAAGAGTTTAAAGTATTGCAATATTGCATGATGTACAGAATAACACTTGTATGTACAATAAAAGTGAGGTAAAAGAGATATAGGGAACAGTATTAATAGGGAGTTATATCAGATTATGTGCAATGGCACAAACCACACAATGAAACAACACATAAGAAAGATGGCTGCATTTATTGAGGAAGACAGTGTACTTTTCCAAACAACCACAATGTAATTTACAGCTAAAACCGCTTGTGATCTATCTATGATTATCCAATTTGTCAGACGCATACCACACACGGAAACATTGATCTGTATGCAATATAGATGCCTGCATAGTTTCAATGTATATTCTATTAGATCTACTGTACCAAAATCATTTGTAAATTTCTCTAAAGTTGTCCAGTTCTTTCATAGTCGTATAAAATCCTCACATGAAAGAAAGTACATTCATAATGTGATTCAATCGATTTTGAGCCAACCTCCTGATAAAAAAAGAAGAGTTCCTGAAAAGCTGAGATTGATTGCTTAGAGAAGCTTGCTCCGTATCTGGGTAAACAATTGCTGATCTGGTTGCTTGCCAGCACTCCAATTTAATCTTGGGGAAGGAAATATTTCAATTTCACCTCCTGCAGCACTCATTAGCGATGCTTTAGCTTAACATTAGGTGCTTTTCCCGGAATGAGGTATTTTTTAAGATGGCTGAGAGAAGCAATGATCATCAGTCATATAGCGGAGAAGTGTGGAACTTTATGCACACTGGAGACTGTCATGCATTTCTAATGCTGAGATATAGTAGCACATTTAAATCAAGGATAGAGAGAGAGAGAGAGAGAGAGAGAGAGAGAGAGAGAGAGAGAGAGAGAGAGATGATGATGAAAGTTCCATAAAATGTTTAATGTAACATTGTGTAAAATACTAGCTGTGGAGATGAAATGTAATATACACACACAGCAAATGGATTTCCATATTGGTTTGTCTGAATGCCTTTATTTATGAAGGTACAGTATGTATTTCTTGCTGTATTGGAGTTGGACATGCTTGATGCATACATACATCTCCAAGAGCTACAGAATGTTTTACGAGAGGAGTCCACAATAAAGCATACATACTGTACACTCAGTCAAATATATACAGTACACACTTAGAAATTCACAAATGCATGCCATGGATGTTTGCTGTCACACACACTCACACTGACTTACTGGTAGATGCATAATAGAATGCAAAGTCAACATACAGTACGTGTACACACATAGCCTACTGTACATCTAAACTTTTAACACACACACACACACACACACACACACACACACACACACACACACACACACACACACACACACACACACACACACACACACACACAGGGCACTGCTCAACCCTTGTTCATCTCCCATCCCACTAGGCCTCTTTTACTAGACCTCTCCTTTGAGAATACTCTCTACACCTGATGATTGAAACAGACTTTTCAAAAGGTGAAACATATTGTGTTATTAGTGGTATTATATGCCATGTTTGTGGATGGAGACTACATTCTTTTTTGGCCTTAATACCATGCCAGGCTTTCCTTTCTTGTGCTACACTCAATATTGTGCTTAACAGAGAATGGTATTGACTGAATCTACAGCATTCATGCTTTCCTACCACACCAGGCTGCAAAAATGAAAGCCTTTCCGTAAGAGGAGAGATGTGGAGAGAGAGAGAAAAAAAGTACAGCAAGAGAAAGAGAGAGAGAAAAAAAGAAAGATAGAATCTGGCTTTCTCAGACAGATGTCTGCTACTCACCAAATCACAAAAAAAGAAAAAGAAAAAAAAACCAAAATGAAAAGATTGAAAAGAAAAATACAATCTGGTGGGTGTTCGAAGATCCAGCACTTTTTCTTTTGAATTTATGGCTCATGGTGCTTTGGATTCATGGGATGTAGAAATATATAAAATATAAATTATGAATTTTATTTGTCCATTTTTATGAATTTATTTGTCCATTTTTAAAATATGCATTGCGGTGGTTCTGCAATTCTGTCAGAGCCCAGTGAAGAGGCTGGATGAGAGCTTTGGTGTGAGCACCATGAATATAAACACATTGCGCTGCCAACACCGTCCACCTGGTGATAAGTCAAGGTGACACTCTGCTGTTTCTGACAGCATGTTGGGTGGCGTTTTCCTATCTGTGCGATGCTACTTGAATATATTTTTCAAAGTTGGTGTCCATCACACACACACACACACACGCACACACACACACACTCTCGCTCTGTCACTCCACTATTTTCTCTCTCTCTCTCGTGTGTGTGTGTGTGTGTGTGTGTGTGTGTGTGTGTGCGTCGTGTGTGTGTGTGTGTGTGTGTGTGTGTGTGTGTGTGTGTGTGTGTGTGTGTGTTTGTGTCTGTTTGTGTGCAAGTGGCATTTATTTCAAACAGGCCCCCGGGCAACTCTCCTACTCCCCGGCACAGTCCATTCCAGGTGAGGTCAGTGAGGTTAAGTTCACCAATCAGCAGTCAGTGATTGAGTCCTTTGGGGATGTGCCACCATAGGATCCTCCAGAGGGCCTATCATGTGACAGCACACTTTAGAGTGAGAGCCAGACCCTGGACTGTATCTCCCATCTCTCCCCCCAAGGGGACACCTGTACTTGGCTCTCTCTGACACTCTATTGCAGAAGGGGCCCAGGGTAGGAGAGGAAGGCGATGCCATACACACACACACACACACACACACACACACACACACTCACACACACACACACACACACACACACACACACACACACATACACACATACACTAATAGCTATACTTCAGACACTGACACACAACCTCTTAGTCATTTTGATTCTCAATCTTAAACAATGTACATACAAGCATATTCACACACAGCTCCATACTCAAGCTCACTGTCAAGCTGCCAACATGTCTAACAAACCCTCTGATAGCAATTTAATTGCATGTGCATATCAGACAATGAGTGAGAAACACAGTTCATAAGGTAAGATTGAGGTATGCCATAAGAAAAGGGAACGTTAGGATGGTCCTAAAGACCCTTCAAATAAGATAGGCGGTCCCATATATACATGGAAGCAGAGGAAGGAGTTGTAGATTTTCCTATGTGGGTTAAATATAGATGTACCTCCACCTGAGTGTCTTCAGTGCGACAAACAGTGCGTTTGTTCTTCACATTGAATCTTAAAATAATTGACGATGAGTAATAAATAGCCTGGCTATTGCCTTCCTGCACAATTCCTCTCAATTCTCATCTTCCTTCAGTACTCTGTCTGGTATTGCAGCCATTGGTCTCGTTCCCTCAGGATGCATCCCATCCTGGCCAATCTCCAGCAAACGATAGTTCCTCAACAGCCTGAATCCCAGACCCTTGTACGTCGACAAGCAGAACAAAGGGTTATGACTAGTAACCTAGTTAATCCACAATATTTAATAAAATACTTCACTGGAAAAACAGGATTTGACAAATTCTTCTAGAACAATCTAAAAAAAAGTTGCAACTACTAATGAGTGGGATTAATGTGAATGCGTCAGAAACAGGCTATGTGGTGACCTTGGTGAATCAAGAAATAACTTTTCTACCACTTGTTAAAGCCTATTTCAGCCCTGTGCAGGTGTGTAACTCGGGCTGGTCTTGTTAAGGGTGTGTAGCTGGGTGGAACTTGCTGGCTATTCCGACATGAAGAGCCCTTGCTAAACCAGAGGCAAATTGGCAGGGCATGTTCCCGCCGAGCAAAGACGGATCAAAGTCCATACAACCACATGCTGATTGACTGTGGAGGGCTGCACTTGGAGATTCTCAAATGTGTCAAAGCATCTCTCCTTTGCTCTCTCTCTCTCTCTCTCTCTCTCTTTCTGTCTCACTCTCTCTTCTTATGTACCTCTACCTCTCTTTTCATCTCTTCCTTCATTTCTCTCCTCCATCTCTCCCCTTTTCCTCCAACTCTCTTTCTATCTCGTTTACTTTCTTATTTGCCAGGTTCTGAGGTTTCTCTCTCTCTCTCTCTCTCTCTCTCTCTCTCTCTCTCTCTCTCTCTCTGTTTGCTCACTATCTCTCTTATCCTTTCTGTGTTCAGCAGCTAAGCTGAGTCTGGGACTTAATGCCTATTATTCTATACATTTTGAAAAAAAAATCCATTAGAGCTTAGCTCTGTATGTGCATCTCAAATCACCTTGACCTGAGAGAGAGAGAGAGAGAGAGAGAGAGAGAGAGAGAGAGAGAGAGAGAGAGAGAAGGAGGAGGGGGGGGCCAAGGCTAGTGGGCATATTGATTTTGAACTTCCCCTGTTGTTGACTTCATTTAAGTCCAAGGCTAGGGTCATTACAAAAAGCCTACCAATGGCAAACTTGGAGGTTACAAGCGATGTGTGCAAGCCATGTGTGTGTGTGTGTGTGTGTGTGTGTGTGTGTGTGTGTGTGTGTGTGTGTGTGTGTGTGTGTGTGTGTGTGTGTGTGTGGTTGATTGTGTGAGGCAGGAGTGCAGAAAAACAACATTAAATTCTCCTCCTGTTTCATTGCAAGATGTTTCCAAAGGAACCAAACCCCACACACCACTACACCATGAACTCTCAGCTAAGATTTTTCAGAAAGGTACTGTTGCATCCAAATGTGTATAGTGCAAATCATTAGGCTGCTTTCATCCTCCCAGTATCACCAGTTCAATGGCTGCAAGTTTAGGAGTGTATTCCAGAGTGGAGGCACATCAACCTGGCGAGATAATGCAAGGAGAGGACTTTTGTGACTAAAGAGACTAATTTCTCTTGATGAGTCTCTTCAAAACCTCCTCCACCCAACTCCAGTAATCAGACATTGAAAGTTAATGAATTCTCAGAATGTTTTAAGTTGAAAGAAGGAGAGGGAGAAAAAAGAGATGAGACATCCACTCCTTGATTCCCTCTCATTATTGAGAGTCTCTCTCTCTCTCTCTCTCTCTCTCTCTCTCTCTCTCTCTCTCTCTCTCTCTCTCTCTCTCTCTCTGTGCTCCTACCCATCACCAGCGCTAAGCACTCCCCACTCAAAGGCCTTTGGATTGAGACAGAGAGTCTGTCTGGCCGGCTTCCTCTCTTCAGACAGAAGGACAAGATTTACGCTTTCATCAGTCCAAGCGCTCGGCAGTCTAGACCAAAGAGGAGAAGAGGAGTATTCACTTCAAGACACACCTCCCCCCCACCACCCTCAGATCCAGGTAATCTTCACAGAGTGACAGTAGATCTATCTGGAAGGGCTAGTCAAAGATGCTGGGACTGTGGTGTATGTGTCTATATCTGTCTGTGTGTCTCTCTCGTGTGTGTGTGTGTGTGTGTGTGTGTGGTGTGTGTGTGTGTGTGTGTGTGTGTGTGTGTGTGTGTGTGTGTGTGTGTCATTAAGGGAGGAAAAGTCGAAAGAGGTAGGAGGTAAACAATGGATTACTATGAAACCATGCCCATGTGTATGGGCAAAATCAATACAGCCTGGGACATGTGGTGGGTGGGTTCCTCTGCACTGATGCCCTGATGGCATTGCTGTTAGCTTTTAGCATTCTCGTGCCCACGCTTAGTGGAGGAGGACGGTCATTGGGTGGCCATGGGTGGAGGGAGATGGAGTTGCCTGTCTGGTTTGAGGTGAGGCTCTGAGAATTTCATGGGCCATTGCTCTGAGAGTTCTTTAGTGAAAGAGCAGTTACAGGGGAATTTTCTCTCTCTCTCTCTCTCTCTCTCTCTCTCTCTCTCTCTCTCTCTCTCTCTCTCTCCTCCCCCACACACACACACACACACACACACACAAATAGATATAGACAGGAACAAGCCTGCTATAGTAAAAGAACACACAATCACACCACACATACACACCACATACTAACTCAAAGTGAAATGCATCTTCGCACACACACACACACACACACACACACACACACACACACACACACACACACACACACACACACACACACACACACATACACACACACACACACACACAAACACATGTTTAGCAAATAAGCACATTCCTGCTTCCTACCTACACAACTTTCATGATCTCTTCAAAACACAACAACATAATGACAGCAGCTTTTTCACAGGAGAGTTTCCACCAAATAGGATCCCATTGCAAGGCAAAGATATGACACTCGGAGTGACAGGAGCGGTTTCAGTGTGAAATATTTCCTCATCCAACATGTCATGCTTGTCTCGGAGCTCTCTCTCCAGACAGCTCTTCCAGACAGTGAGAGAAGAGGGGAAGAGAGAGAGAGAGAGGAGAAGAGAGGAGAGAGAGAGAGAGAGGAGGGGACATATCCCCCGGAGCTGATAATAGCAACCCAGGTGATATGCTGTCTTTGTTTTGCACCTGTAAGACTCATGTGGGTATAATAACCAGCACAGCCTCTGGTGCCTTATAAAGTCATTTGTCACATACATATACTCACACTTCCTTCCTATCTTCTCTTGTAATTCACCTGATGTAACCTGTGTATGAAGAAATCATTTCAGCTGGTTTGCCTTTGCCCTGATGTTTCACCGGCATGGATTTATTTTATTTTCTTTATTTTATTTTATTTACTTTTTTTTGCGTACTCTGTCTGTGCTATTCTCATCCCAGTCCCAAGGGGGCACTGCTGCTCTCCAGGGGGGGGGGGGGGGAGCCGGCTCCTGACTGATGAGCTTAGCCTCTTGCGCTCCGACTCGCTGCTAGTTAAACTGAGAGCCATTCTCTCTCTGCTATTATGGGAATCGTTTCCTAATGAACCCTTGTTCCGCAGAGGACGTGATTAATACGAGACAGGATTATATTAGCTGGCGCACAGAAAAGGGAATGAGAGAGTAAGGAAGGGATGGATGGGGGGAGGGAGGGAGGGAGGGAGGGAGAGAGGAAAAAGAAGGGAAGACAAAACTTTGCTTTAAATCAGTGCACACAATGGGATTAAATCAGAGTAATGTGCTTGCATGCTAATTGCCGGAGTGCAGGAGCCACACTCTTCCCTGCAGTGCTGGAGAGAGAGAGAGAGAGAGAGAGAGAGAGAGAGAGAGAGAGAGAGAGAGAGAGAGAGAGAGAGGCTAAAGGCAGTGCTTGGGAGGCTATGGACAGGGCTTGAATGATGCACATGTTTAGGGAGTCACTTTAGTAAGGGGTGGGGGTGTTAAACAAATTACTTTTGTCAGTTGAGTCTGCAGTCCTAAGTGGTACTGGGGAGAGAGGGTGCACACACTTTTGTGCTGCAGGCAGCGTTTAGACAGTAGGAGATTTCATAAGCAACCCACTTCCACCCACACAGTGTGATTAGTTGAAAAGTATCCCATAATATCTCCCAGAAAGAGTGTTTGTCATCCGGTTATTGTATGACTGGGTCGAGATTATGTGCTTAAGTATTTCATTTGTCACATAACAAAAGATTATTAGAAACATTAACATGGGCGTTGGACCCGCAAGCTATACATTTTGCCATGTTCAGTTACCCTGACAAGCAATAAAATGTATGATCTAGCTGAACTCATTCTGGGGTGGAATTAGCAGTTGTCTGTTAAACTGTAATGACCAATCAGAGGAAAGAACAAGATGGAAATACCAATTCAAAGGACTTTGGCTAAGCCCACCCATCGACTCTACTCACATACAGCATTGTGATTGGTCTAACATCACTAATGTCAGGCCAATCACAAGATCTATATGGAGATCTTCATTGGAGGAGATTCCCGTTGCTAGGGAATCTGTTTACTATCAACACCGCAATCCGATGATTTCATGAGGTTCAGAGAACATGGCGTCAATAATGAGGAAGTTCAGGAAGTAAAAAACGATCAGGTAAAACATGTTCCACGTATTTTAAGCGGAATCTACTTGCGGTAAACTGTAGTCTGAGAAAAAAACGACACTTCCTCACCAACCTCTCTGGCAAACATCAAAATAAGCCCACAATGAACCCAGGCTAAATGTTTAACTACAGTTTTATAATACTCAACAAATATGAAAATCTGACACCCCTGCAATAGAGTGCTCTCAAAAAGTGTTTGACCACTGTGGGAACGTATTATTGACTGCGCTTGGTCAATCTGTATTCTAGGGAGTGGCTTAGCCAAAAGCAAATTCCCAGCCTTGCCTAATTAATTAAGATAGGCTAACTGTTATTTTTACTTATCTTTTTTTTCCAGCTTAAAAAAACGTCCTTATAATGTTATTTCATGCTAATGCTAATAAACATTTATAATAAACAATTATTTACAAATTAACTTTATGTGTTACAGTTCTTACAATAACTTGAAAAAAGTGAGTTTAGCATTGAACAGATTAGTTTGCATTTGCATTAGCTACTGTTTGCAAGTCTGAAGTTTGTAATTAATGCTCCTTTGCCTAAGGCTGAAGACTTCTTCAAAATCTCAGATCTCTCACTGTGTCTAACTAATATTTATTTTGAAACAATTCCTCATATCTGAAAGTGCTGTTGATTTCAGTCATTTCACATTTAATAGACGTGAGAAGGGGGCTACAAGTTGAATAAAGGTATCGAATCTGAGCAAGTACAAGTACTGAACAGTATTTCTCATCACCACATGCCACATCAGAAGCTCTCTAGCCCCTGTGACTCTGTAGTAGCTGCACTCTGAGAAATTGTACAGGAAATAACTCTGGGCCCATCGGGACTGCAGCAGTGTCATCATCCGACACCAGCCTGCCTCTGTAGCCTGGAGGTTCATTAGGAGCCCTCGGATCTGTGGGCCTGAGACACCCAGAGGGGCTAGAAGCCTGTCTGACCTCCAAAGGCAGGTCAAAGGAGGGCAATTGCAAGTAGTTAGTCCTGGCTACACACAGACTTGTTCGTGGGTGAGTTTCCAGACAGTGTCACTGCTGAAATTCATCACAACATTGAGAGAGTGAGAGAATTTAGCAATGATATTGCGAGCTATTGTAAAAGTAAATAATACTAACAATACAATAAAACAAAATAATTGTGTAAAAGGAGACCTCCATTTTCAAACTTTACCATCACTGTTCAAGGTCACCAATTATTGTCAGTAGGAGACAGGAACAAGAGAAGGAGCAGAAACTAATAATTTGGGGCAAGTTAATACAGTTTCAGTTTTACTGACCTAACCTAGCTTTAGCCGTCCGTCCACTTTTCATTCTGTTTTATCAAATTGTCTTGTGTCTTGTCTTCTGGTGTCGGACAGAGTTCACTGGTGTAAAACGACAGGGCTTCTGTAAATGATATCTTTGTGGTGCTGGGAGTCCCGCCAACTGCATAGTAGCTCCAGGGAACAGCAAATCTCTGGGTTTATTTGAGACTGCAGACTGATACATTGCATAGATACATTCTACTCACATTTTATTAGTAAGGGATAATGAATGACATTATGTGCATATCGGTAATGAGGAAAAATAAAACCATGGTTTCGCTAATAGATGTGTTTGGGTCTGTTTTGCTGACTAAAATGTAAGTTTTCCATCACACGTAATCTGTATCAAAACTTACCAGGATAAACTGTCATTACTAGTTCTAAATAGACAGTTGGTCAAAAGCTTATCATTACCTTCGCCCAAGGAGGTTATGTTTTCAATTTTGGTGACCGGTGATCCAGAACACCAGCTGGTATCTATGAGGTCTGCACTCTCTGAGCGTGGCATCCAAAGACACAATGAACCTTTCACAGGAGTCTCGCAGAAGTTCACTGGGCAACACAGACTTTCAACTCCTTGTCCTGTCAACTGAGATCAGGAGACTGGCAACACAATCCAGGGTCTTGAAATGCTTCTTTCAAAGGTTTGACCTCTGTCATTGGCAACAAAGGTAATATAACAAAGTATTTAGATAAATTTTTTGTTACTGACCAAATACTTATTTTCCACCATAACACCATTTTCTCAGTTTATAGTTGAAGTGTACCTATATGATAAAAAATTACCGGACTCTCTCATCTTTGTAAGTGAAATAACTTGCACAATTGGTGGCTGACTGAATATTTTTTTACCTCCCTATATTATAAGCTGAACAGTATTCAAAGTGTCATGTCTAATATGCGTAACCACATCTCCCCACTATCTTCTTAGTTTTTACGCTACCACCACTTGTTTGTTTGTTTCTTGCTTTTCCCTCTAACCGCCTGCTTTGCTTGGTTGGTCTTTCAGTCTTGCTTCTTCAGTTTTTCACTAACGGCCGCTCTGACATCCATTCTGAGAGGCGAGACCCCCAGGGAGTCCTCCAACTCCTCAGCCAGGACGACGGAGCGGAGGGCAGGAGGATGGGGAGGTGGCGAAGGAGGGAGGGAGGCAGGCGGGCGATGCTTGAGCGCGTGGAGAGGCCACTCTAGCAGGTCGTCCGCGGCTGATTACCGCCGAGACATGAGTGTCAGGAGCTAATGACAGGCACCCCAGGGAGGGCGGCAGATGGTCCTGTCGTTTCCCGACGCCACAGGGGCTCCCTGGCAACGGCTGTCGTGGAAACGTACAGCACAGTCTGTGAGTCATCGCCAACACGGCACAGCCCTTTCACCTTTGTGGAGCGAAAAAGTGGATAGAGGGTAGGCAGTCACCTGACCGGTGACATCACTGCCTGCATTATATTTTCATGTAGTCATTTTTCATGATTTTTTTTTATGTTTTATTAATTCATGTATAAATGGCCTTGAATATGTATTTAGATGGTCTGAATGATATTAATTAAATATGCCTTGATTTGCTTTGATTTGGTAATCAGGGCGTTCTGAGGGAGGTTTTGTGTGAATGACACAAAATTAGAGTTTGCAGCTCTCATGCTAAAAAGGTGTCGTGTAAATACTCAACATTGTAGTTGTTTTTTGTTTAATCAGAGTTCTCATTTACATTCAGCATTTGATTTATTCTTGTCACCCCAAGGTGCTCACTCAGTTGTGTGTGTGTGTGTGTCTGTCTGTGTGTGTTTGTGTGCATGCATGCGCCTACAGTCCTTGAAGCTGACACCTTGAAGTGAAAGCAGTACAGGCTAGAGAAACAGAGATACAGCATATAAATCAGCCATGTATTCAGGTGGCATTCTAGCATTAAAGGGCAAGCAAGTCACATAAAGCTGAAGGGTTATTTGCATTATGTCAACACTTCTCTAGCAAACTGCCATACTTAGGGGTTAGGTGAGTTAAGTACACTTTCAAACAGCACTGACTAAACCATGTTAGCCAACGTCTGCAAGACTCAGACATCTCGTCCACTCAAAACTGTACCTTATCAAGTGGTAATGGTGATGAGCTTTCAAGAAATAAATCTTTACTTGATCAGCGAGCTTGATGTCATTCGTTACGTGAGACCAATAGCAAAATATTCTCTAAATGGCAGGACTGTCCAGATTCTGAGGACTGGACTCACGCCAGAAACTTTACATTGCATCTTTACATAGCTTGCATCTTTTCCTTCTGGATGGCTCTGCATCTGTCAAATGATGGATAAGGATTGAGATACCAAGAGAGAAAAAATAATTTAAAAAGATTTGTTGCTGATTAAAGAAGTCAAAGATGACTGTTTTAAGTTGTCCATTCATTTCATTAATAGACATTATGATTACAATTGCAATTCATCTCCAAAACCATACTATACAGCAATTTACATGCATAGTCAGGAATATTATTGCCAACTAAGAACATTGTCATATGCACCATTACTTCATGTTCTCATTTCTGAGAAGTGTGACACCCACACACCCTCTCAAAGAAGGGACCATCAAATCTGTGGAGAGGCTTTGCACTACACACAAGTCTCGGAATGAAATGGGCCATGCGTGTCTGTGTGTGTGTGTGTGTGTGTATAATGGCCTACTAGTGTGTGTGTTTGGAGCGGTTTGTCTCCGAGCCCCAGATAGCACACAGCAGAGAGTGATGCATTAAGGGTCTGGTAATGAACTGCCAACAATGATGAGGGTGATTATGGCCGCGATTATCCATGCTCTTTATTCTGTGCGCAATGTCAAACAAAAACGGTGCCTTGATGACCGGATGAAAATGTTTCATTTTAGAGCAAAACAAAGTTTTTAATGGCTCTCTGAAGGCCTCTGGCCTCTTTTGACATCATGTGCAGTTATTTCATACTGTGAGCAAAATGAAAGCGTGTGAACACACACACACACACACACACACACACACACACACACAAATACGTACACACACACACATACAGATTATACACCAACACAATGAGGGATACAAGCCCCATTACGACACAGTGGAGGAGTCATTCGTTGTTTCGCTTCTCAAACACTTTGGCGCTGAGTGTCCAAAACAGCATTGCATTTTGGGATGCCGTCCAGCATATCCAATTTGAAACACTTGTAAATGCAATCAGTGGGCTGAGCTTGGCACCCACAGTAATGAGATGGACCGCTCACACGCAAGCAAGCAAGCAAGCAAACGCGTGCCTCTCCTCTTGACAAGACCCGAACAGGAGGGGCCATTTTATATAACACACACACACACACACACACACACACACACACACACACACACACACACACATAAACAAACACACACACAAATACAAACACACACAGACATGGCTACCCATTCATGCACACATACACACTAAAAAGTATTGCAGGGGTGCTAGACAGCAGCTTCCATATTTATCACTTAGTGCCACGACTTGCCCCATTTTGCACCCTAATTGAGTACGCTTCCTCCTCCTCTTGGCTTCGTGGAGGGGAACAGGTCGTGGCAATTGACAATTAGCATGAGGAAGCCCCCACGTAAACAGCCCAAGTTTAATTCATTATGTTTAAAAATACCAATTAGGCTCTGCACACAATGAACCTTGGATGGTCTAAACGTTTGTCCACGTGGAATACAGAATGAAGTCACATACACACACACACACACACACACACACACACACACACACACACACACACACACACACGCACACTCATCCTTCTGACACCTCCTTCTATGTATATGGTTGAGAAACTTCAAACCCAGAACTTTTACTATATATGATCAAAGAAAAGAACTCTAATAGACTCCATAATTAGTAATATGTAATTGTTTATAGTGTATTACACACTTAATAACTATAATGAATGGTATATGAATGAATAAATGGTCTTTTATAGAACCTCCGGGACAATCTGTTTTACACTAATGACCCAGGGTTTCTATGCAGGGGGGGAGTGGGTTATGAAATGAACAGTGAGTCTTTCTCTGCAGAGTCGATGGCCTTAATAATAAGCAATCAAAAAACTCCAAGAGTACTTAAAACTACAATAATTGCTGGGTGGCACTCGCTACACCTAAACCAGCTATAATTGCAAAGTAGGAGTGTGACGAAAAAAGAAATAAAACAGTGGGAAGGCACTGAGGCATTAACAGAGTGTGTGTGTGTGTGTGTGTGTGTGTGTGTGTGTGTGTGTGTGTGTGTGTGTGTGTGTGTGTGTTCAACTCCAAACCAGAAGCAGTAGAACATAACTCTGTTTTTATACTTTAAAGGCTTTTTGTGTGTGTGTTACACAGAGGGGTCTCCTCTGCTCTGCTGGTGCAACTGGCCCTGTTCTGGCCCCAGTGTGGCTCAGTTGCGGCAGATCCCCTCTGGTGGAGAGTATCTCTCTGGGTCACGTCAGCCAGTCTAAGCCTGCGTGTGAGCGATGAGCTGGAGCTGGCAGCATAGGCCAGGCAAGGTGCCTCTACTCCCCTCAGGAGACAGCCTGAGATTTCCTCTGACACCTCGGCTTCGGCTTATGGAGGTGCGGGTAGGGAGGGATGAAGACATACACCCCTAACCAACACACACACACACACACACACACACACACACTCCTACCACACTGTCACACCATCAAAATGGCTCCTCCGTCGGGGGGAAATTAATCTCTCGTCCGCTCATCAGAAGCTACGTCCTGAGGGCAACAGGGAGCCTAACAGCTGTGGAGAGAAAGAAGATGGGGGGATGAGGAGGAGAAAAAAAGAGAAGTGGGGGAAAAAAGAAGAGAGTATAACCTTAAAGTGAATCTTCCTTCCTCTAGGGGAAGATTTGAGCAGTTTGCCTATTTCATTCATCGCTGACCAGCCCTTGCTAATCTGATCCAGCAAGAATAGTGTCATTGAATGGGAGAAAAAAAGGGGAACGACAGGTAAGAGCACATCTCTCTCTCTCTCTCTCTCTCTCTCTCTCTCTCTCTCTCTCTCTCTCTCTCTCTCTCTCTTCTCTCTCTCTTACACTCACTCTTGCGCTTTCTAGTCTTGCTCTTTCCCATTGAAGTGAGCACTCAGCGCTAAGATGAATAATAAGCTCAGTTATGACCCGGAATGCATTAAGTGTGCTTGACAGCTAAGAAAGGTGTGAGAAAGTTGGAAAAAGTATAAGGAGCCCGTGTGTGTGTTAGTGTCTCTCTCTCTGTGTGTGTGTGTGTGTGTGTGTGTGTGTGTGTAAGCTCATTGTTGACAGTTGGCTTCACAGAGATAGAGGTGGCGGCCAACCCACCTGTGTGAATTGTGTTCTGCACGGCTGCACAGAAACAGTCAATTGGTACAGTGGGATTGCGTAATTGCAGGGCTGGAGCACTGCCCTCTGTCTTCTCTTTTCTTTTCTTTTCTTTTCTTCACTTTTCTTTTCTCTCATTTTCCCTGCATGGGCTGTGCCTTCTCCACGTCTCGTTTGTGTCTCATCTGATGGCTGAGTGACCTGAGATCAAAGCCTGAGCTCTCATCCATCCATCCGCCCACTCATCCGTCCATCCATCCATCCATCCATCCATCCATTCATCCATCCATCCATCCATTCATCCACTCAACCATTCTATCCATCCATCCGTCCGTCCATCCATCTGTCTGAGCACCTACACCAGAGGCTGCATGGCACTGAGTGGTAGAGTGGGACAGAGAGAAAGAGATGGAAGGCATAGAACAACAGGAAAACAGAAACACAAGTCATGCAAATAAAGCAACATTGAATTGAATTGAATTGAATTGAATTGAAGAGGAGAGAGAGAGAGAGTGAATAGAAGAGAGAAAGAGAGAGAGAGAGAGAGAGAGAGAGAGAGAGAGAGAGAGAGAGAGAGAGAGAGAGAGAGAGAGAGAGAGAGAGAGAGAAGGTATGTTTTGATGGTGGACAGGCACTAGCCATACTGTATGTAAGTTGAGCTAGGGGTTGAAAGGGGGGGGGGGGTGAGACTGCAGACTGAAGAATTTCAGCAAATCCAACACAGAGCTGAGCCTCAGCCTCCACACACACACACACACACACACACACACACACACACACACACACACACACACACACACACACACAGGGAAATTCCTGTCTCATCATCATCATTCTCATCTCTCTTCTCTGTATTCCCTCCTTCCGCCAACCCGCCCATTCCAGATTCCACCTCTCATTCGTATCCTCTTCTCTTCTCTTCTTCACCACCACCCTTCTCTCTCTAACGTGAGTGTGTGGGTGTGTGTGTGTGTGTGTGTGGGCGTGCACCTATGCCTGTGTTTAAGTGTGTATGTATATGTGTGTGTATATGTGTGTGTGTCAGTGTATGTGTGTTGTGTGTGTGTGTGTGTGTGTTTCTGCACACCCACTGTCTTCTGTGTGAAGGAGATAGCGCACACTTCCTGGATGGCTAATTAGTGTTTTGTGTGACTCAGCCTCCACTCTTTGTTTTCACACAAAAGCATCCGATATATGTCTCTGCGCTATCAATAGACCTGTACACATTTATTATTGTTATTTTTCCTCCATTTCTTTCTTGTTTTCCTCTTCTCAAAAACACAAAAGAGAGAAGGATGCACACTCACAATTGTTATGGATGTGCATAGTCATATTTTTTAAGTAGTTTCTTCACGAAAACAACAACAACAAAACAAAGAGAATCAAATTATGTTCTTCAGGTCCTCAAGTCATAAGGCATGACTTATTGGGTTTTACTACGATTATTGTTTTTGTTGTTTTTGTTGTTGTTGTCGTTGTTCAGGGAGTGAAGGGGTGCAAGTAGCAGATATTAGTGGAGATCCAAGGCAAACCCTTGATGTGTCGTCTGTCAGAATGTCCTGATCTATCGATCCTTTGTTTGTTTGAACTCCCAGGCACCTACAGGAGAGAAGTCATTCCGCAGTAACTCCATTTGAATTCCCACCCCACACACCTTCCAGGACCCCGCAAGCCATCAGCATTCCCAACTCTGGCTCTGTAGCTCCCCCTACTGTTCTTAGTGTTCAACTCCTCCAGAACTCCTCCAAATGGGTTCTGTATCCTTGGCAACAACAGAATGGCCCATATCCTCCAGGATCCATAAATGCCTCCCTGCCTTTTGGCACGAAATGGGTCCATTTTGTTAAATATGTATACAAAGTAGAGGAAATAAGCTGCTGAAATGATACAGTGGTGAGATATCTGTTCAGACAGTGGGCCAAAGTAAACGGCTAGCTGCCAGATTTCCCAGATTTTCTGACACAAGGGCAGATATACACAACAGTCACGGGAATGAATTCAGCCTGGATGCCACAAATCTGCTTCGTCAACACATTAACTCACCCAGAGGACAGTTCAGCGAGTCTTGTCTAGTCGTAGTTTTATGTTGGTTTTTTTTTCTTCTTCTTCTTTTCCTTCTCTTTTTTTTGTCGTCTGCTTCTAGATGGTAATGCAGAAGCTCTGGTACACAGTCTATGTAGTGCTGTCAGTCAATCTTTTCCTAATCTACTCTCTCTCTCTCTCTCTCTCTCTCTCTCTCTCTCCTCCCTCTCTCTGTCTCCCCATCTGTGGGAGAAATCAATTGGAGAGCGATACACCAAAGCTTCCCTCTGTCAGCACATTCTCTGCCTCCATTATCCCAACGCTCCATTTCCTCCTCGCTGCTCCACCTCTGGCACCGCCCCCCCTATGACAAAGTGAAAAAGCCTCGGCCTCTGGCCCTACACTCCTGATTTCGCACCTCGGCGTAAAAAGTGGGAGCGTTCCAGGCCCCCGGGCTTGATCACGGGCAGTGGTGCAGTGCATGGTGCCAGATGTTAATTTACGGCGGAAGGGGAACAGGTTCGTGCGGCGAACGGCGTGGCTTTAAAAGCCAAAAGTGCCGCACAATGGCATTTCAATGCTCCATCTGTCATCTATTTACAGTGCCTGGACAAATAAATTCTGATGTGGCAGCGCACAAAGAAATGAAGTGCTTACTCGGTATTAATTTGTCGGCTTGCCTTCCCTTCTCTATTTCTCTATCCTCTCTCTCTCTCTCTCTCTCTCTCTCTCTCTCTCTCTCTCTCTCTCCGTCCCTGATTCTCTGTACGGAGAAGTTGTGGGTGGGAGCTAGGCTTGGTGAGAAAGGCCATTCGGCAGCTGTCACTTTAAGATCTAAAGCCGAAGGAAAAGCGTGTTGTTGGACTGCTCGAGCTTTCATGAAATACCACTGCAAATGCCATAAACCTGGCATTTAGTGGGCCCTGTGTCTCCATCACTGGCGAGCGGGTTTTACAGCTTCACCCTCGCCGGTGGCCTTTTGCGGGGAGAAGTCAAAATTAAAAATTCAAAAACTTTTCTCTTAAGGTCAGCCATTGTCAGGGAGTTAAACGATAATCGTAAGGTCAGATATCAATGTCTGTGCGTCGGGCAGCCAATCTCCCCACTCAGTCATATTCCAATTACTGTTACCATGGAAACCAGAAATAATAACAGGTGAAGAGAGGGTTTTCGTGGGATGAATCTTAATGGCCGTCCTTATTTTTTATTATTTTTTTTATTTTTTTGGTCATGTTTTGCTCCCAGCATCCTGACCGAGCATCTAGCGTATGTGTTTGTGCCTTTGGCTACCTGACTAAGGATGAGTCAGTGGTGATCTAGTTGTTTTGAGTCAGCCAGCTGTGTCTCGCTAATCCGATCTTGTTGAAATGAACCATAAACCAGAGGGACCCTCTAAGGCGTGGGTGGTCATAGGAACAGAACCTGACCCACACAAGCCCAGGGAAATCTGTCACACCAAAGAGACCGATTGGACCGCAAATCATGTGAACTCAAGCATTCAGAAACACTCTCTTTTTTTTAATTACCTCCGCTAAGGAGGTTATGTTTTTGCTGGTGTCTGTGTGTGTGTGTGTGTGTGTGTGTGTGTGTGTGTGTGTGTGTGTGTGTGTGTGTGTGTGTGTGCGTGTGTGTGTGTGTGTGTGTGTGTGTCTGTCTGTCTGTGTACAGGTCTGCGTTCTCTGAGTGCTTTTCTAGTTTAAAGAAGGGTTTTTTTTGTTTAAGAGAGAGAAAGAGAGAGAGAGAGAAGAGAGAGAGACAGAGAGAGAGAGAGAGAGAGAGAGAGAGAGAGAGAGAAATGACTAAGCTGAAAAAAAAAACTGGTCAAAGAGCAGAGAGATCACAGAATTCACAAGAGATCAGCAGTCAGTCAGTCAGTCAGTCTTCAAGGATCTGGAAGAGAAGAGAGGAAAAATAGACATTGCAAAGAAAAAAAGAAATTGCTACATTTATGCTACATTGAGATGGGTACAGAGAAACATGAGAAAAAAGTGCATGGAATGAGAGAATAGAGAGAGAGAGAGAGAGAGAGAGAGAGAGAGAGAGAGAGAGAGAGATAGAGAGACTGAGGAAGAGGTTCCTGTAAATGTAAGTGAGAGACAAAGGGTTGCATGACACAGCAGAGAGAGAACGAGAGATTGATTCAATCGGAGATAGCAAGTGAGCTGGAGAGCGATAGACAGAGAGAGCGATAGAGAGAGAAAGAGAGAGGGAGGGAGGGAGGGGGGTGAGTGAAGGAGAAAGACAGAGCGCTGTGTTAATGGACGGCAGCGGATGCAAATGTGGTGAAAGGTGTGAAGAGGCGCCCTGCCAGGGGTCACCCTCATTAAGGACTCTGACTCTCTAATCATCCCGCCTAGGCTAAACTCATTTGTCTCCACAGCCCTTCTCCCTCACACTCTCTCATCCTCTCTCATTCCCCTTATTCCTCCTCTCTCTTTCCATCCCTCCTGACTCTTCTCTCTCTCTCTCTCTCTCTCTCTCTCTCTGGTTTTCTCACTCTGACATCACTTGCTCCTTCACTCCCTCCCCTCTCTCTCTCTTTACTTCACTCACTCTCTCTCTTTCCCTATTCTCCTCTCCTCTGTTTTTTTATTCTCTTTTCCTCTCCCACTCTCTCCTTGCATCTCTCTATCTATTTATCTATCCTCCCATCCCTCTATCCCTCTATCCTCCAGACCTAAGCTTTAAGTGGCAAGGGTGAGAACCATCTGCCTGGGAAGTGACAGAGTTTTCTGCTGAGGATGCAATAATTTCTCTCCTCCCAGCTCTCTCTCTCTCTCTCTCTCTCTCTCTCTCTCTCTCTCTCTCTCTCTCTCTCTCTCTCTCTCTCTCTCTCTCTCCTTTTGTTTTCTACTGTCCCCTGAATGAAGCTCCATACATACACATCACACTCTCAGGGATCTCCACTGGTCGTTTGTCTATAGCCCAATACTTGCTGGTCTATTTCAGTTGACTAAATCAGCTATGATAAATGGCCCAATCATGTTCGTGCAAACGTAGGGAATACATCAGTGTCAAATGTTCATAATCGCTCAGCACCTGGTCTCAGCAGTGCTAGATATAATTTCCCCAATCGGCTTACTAGTTACTGCGCTGTAACATCCTCAGCTTCACGTTTTTATGCCTACCTTGCAGCCCATGATGCTGCACTGTACTGTACTGTATGTTGTAGATTATAAGCAGAAGGTGAAAGGTGGAGTTTGTGAAATTACTGTACAGCCCGAAGCGTAGGTGTGTATTGCCACCACTGCTTGTCTCTATGAGTGTGTTACTGTTCACTTTACTGCAATGTACTGTAAGCAGAGGAAGCAGTTTAGGCTTACCCGATAATGTCTTCTCCAGGGGGGGTTGATTAAGGGGCTGAGGGGGGTGAGGGGGTACAATCCCTTCCTCCATTAAATCAGGTCTTGACCTGAAGAAACAGAAAATGACAGCTGGACAAGGATACATCAGTTAGCCAAGAGTACGCTCCCCGTGGTCTGCAATCCAGGGCTAAAGGCCATTGATGTATTCACAACGAAGATGGGCCCAGGTGAAATGTCAATACAAAATCTATATCTGCTCAGCCTTAATAGACACCCAAGGTCCTGTGTGATTTCCGAGCTATGCTAAAACTACTCTCTCTCTCTCTCTCTCTCTCTCTCTCTCTCTCTCTCTCTCTCTCTCTCTCTCTCTCTCTCTCTCTCTCTTCCTGGCTCACTCCACCCTCATACCCACCCTTTTTTTTCTTCTCTCAACCTCCATTTATGTCCAGGCTATGCATGTACCTGGCTAAAGTTTACAACAGGGTAAAATGTCCAGCTTTTGATTAAAATGGGGCCTCTATTCTCTTTTTTTTTTGTACTCTTAGAGTGGGTACAACAAGATGGAGATAGCCTTGTGTTCCTCGCCTTTTGTGCCTTGTGCGCCTCGTCCATTTTCTCTGCACACATATTGAAGTTTCCTTCCTTTAATTCAGCACTTGTACACAAAATGGTATCACGTTGCACATTCTAGCAAGGAATTAAAAAAAAAAAAAACTGAGGAGAAATTTCATGATGGATCACCGCAGCTCAGCCTACCTGTCTCGACTGCGAGAATGACACACCGCCTTACTCCCGTCGGTGTTTACGAGTGCTTTGGAAAGCTCCACTTTATTGGCTCTTCACAGGTTGCGCGACTACATTACGTTCCATTTGCATTCTAATTCCATACAAATTTCGCCCGGCTTGTTCTGGTCGGGCCTCTGCGGGGCGAGATGAATGTTGCTGCTTTTACAACAAACATGGAACATCATTATGCAAATCAGGGAGAAATTACACATCTTCAAGACGCGCCCCGTAAGAAAAAAAAAACAAAAAAAAAACGATCGTATCCATCTCTGCAACTGCGGCACGTGTGCTACTTTCTGCCGTGTCTCCTGTACCGTACCCTAGGTTGGTGTGTGTGTGTGTGTGTGTGTGTGTGCGTGTGTGTGTGTGTGTGTGCGTGTGTGTGTGCGTGTGCATCAGATGAGGCGGTGGGGCTATGAAAGATTCCCACTGTGGAAATGCTTGCATGGTTCTTAAATGTCATTAGAGTTGCATTAAGAGGCAAAGGAGAGCGCAAGAGCTGTTGAAGCGAGTGGAAGGATTTGAGGCTGATGAGCTTGTGAGATTTGATTTCTCTCTTTCCCTCTCCTCTTTCTCTCTTGCTCTCTCTTTCTCTCTCTCTCTATCTCTCTCTCACCCTTGCCTTGGGGAGCAACTGTGAGAGTCGGCTCTTGAGGAAATGTACACCATTTTTTAATCATGGCATTCATGGAGCAAACTGCAACTAATTGGCTTTAAATTTTTACGCTAATTGGCATTTATACAGCTTGACGTGTCATGATCTTGCAGGACAGTGTGTGTGTGTGTGTGTGTGTGTGTGTGTGTGTGTGTGTGTGTGTGTGTGTGTGTGTAGAGATAGAGAGACTGAGAAAGAGAGAGAAAAACAGTGTAGGAAAATGGGGTGGGAAGGCCAATGATTACCACTTACACTTGTGACACTCTGCTGAATAAATGCCAGATTAGTGAACAGAAATGAGCTAGTCCATCCATGCACACATTTTTCCACGGGAGTGAAAAATATTTTCTTTTAAAAGGTCAAAGCAATCACACCCTGCCCACAGATTAGCTGAGTCAGTGCCAGACCTGGCTCGGTTCTGGCGTAGAACCGGGACCATATCGCAAGCTGAATTATTTTTGGGTTGCCTATGAACACTCCTTTTCAAAAAAAAAAAAAAAACATACTGTGCATTACAGCATGTTTAAAGCTTAATAGGATTATATCAAAAGATGTGAATTATTCCATAGTCTGTATCGGATCCTACTGCTGTGAGATTGGCAGTTTCACAAACACAGATTTTGGCCTAGATAAGTCATACACACAGTTACATATGGTATCGTATGATATAATCTCATGTGACATAAATAATTTCTCGTGGGTGATCACCAATGGTGATCACTCTGTCTGCCACTCTCTATGTGCTTATACTGGGCTGTGAGAGAAAGAATAGCTTGTTAATAATTTACTCCCAGAACTGACATTTAGCCTTTGTGATATATTTATATCATATTTAATAATGAAGTATGCGTGTGTGAATATGAATAGAATTAACCAGGAACTTTTAGTTTTAATGTTTTAATGAAGTAAAGTAACATGCTCACACACACACACATACATGCACACGCATACACACACATGAAAACACATGCTTACACATGCATTTACCTACATATACTCTCTCTCTCTCTCTCTCTCTCTCTCTCTCTCTCTCTCTCTCTCTCTCTCTCACCTCTCTCTCTCTCTCTCTCTCACACACACACACACACACACACACACACACACACACACACACACAAACACCACAGGCTATGCTATGTATGTTGCTATTCTCCACATAAATGCATACTGTATATATGGAATTAGCTTTATTGGGAATTCTGTGTTGGAAATTCTACATTCTATGCATGAAGACAAATCAACCCAGGCTGAATCGATTGGCTTATACAGTAATTTGTGCTCAAGGCCTGCCTCCATCCCTTGGACTCCAGAACATTCTGTCTAGTTTGCATTTATATGAAGCTATTAAAAACACTTTTTTCCCCTCACACAGGAACAATGGGCTACCTGTTGGAAGCCCATGTTTCATTCGTGTCGATAAGGAATTACTGTAAAGACTTGGAGTTGCTGGCTTCATGCTACATACCAAATGTATATTCACATCAAAAGCCAAAGAAAAGAAAACAGGGAAACGTGTTGCCAAGACAATTGACATGTTTCATGGGGATGTTGTCTTGCAGCCATTTACAAAAGCGCACCA
>JAODXP020000029.1:26271490-26273111 GCA_027497455.2 Sardinella longiceps
CGTAGCGCAGATACAAAGCGCTACACGGTCCCATTTGTGCTTGGCGGTGAAAACTCTCCCACTTGGCCAGTTAATTGCTAAGCATTGTACGAAAACATCTTTGGAGCCGAGCGCAAGGATTAAAAATCCCTCTCCGAAGATTTCAGGTTTTTCTTTTCCTTCATTCTTTTTTTTTCTTTCATTTCCATCAAACATCAGCAAAAAAATGCTACTTGTAATTGGGACGGAGTGAATCATTTTGAAAGGAGTCAAGGTAGCAGAGGAGTTTATGCTAAATGCCTTGACCTGTCCCAATGGGGATGTTTGAGGGGAGAAATAAAAAAAAAAAAACCTTCTCCACAGAGTTTGTTATTTTCTTACATAAAAATAAAATGTAAGTAAATTAACATAAAACATAAAAAACTAAGTTAATTAAGGAACTGGTGAACGCTTTTGCAAATGTTTTGGCAACCTTGCACCGTGCACCGTGCTTTGTGACTATGCAGACAAACATGCACCCTTATCACCCTCAAGCAGTTTCCCCTGATGGAGTACATCTGAGCTCAGGGAGACTCACAAGCGGGTGACACCAAAGCCTGTCAGAACCCAGAGGGGGCATCACCCCATCTCTCTCTCTCTCTCTCTCTCTCTCTCTCTCTCTCTCTCTCTCTCTATCTCTCTCTCTCTCTATCTCTCTCTCACATTCACTCAATCACACACACACACACACACACACACTGTACTCACCCAGAGGGTTCACAAACCACACAGTCATATACCACACACACAGGTATGCATCTCAAAACATCACCCAAAGGGTTTGCCACAAACACACAGAGAGAGAGAGAGAGAGAGAGAGAGAGAGAGAGAGAGAGAGAGAGAGAGAGAGAGAGAGAGAGAGAGAGAGAGAGAGAGAGAGCCCCAAATATCAAATGAATGCAGCCTTTTTATTCCTAGTCGAATAAGGTATGACTTGCTGAATGCATTTTGGGAGCCAAAACTCTCGCAGGCCTTTCTGAAAACCCCTGCTTGTGACAGCACCATGCTTATTACTCTAATAAAAAAAACAGGGGCGACAAGGTTGCTGGGAAAAGACAATGTTTTAAAAAATAGCCTGATGGAAAATTACTGGGATGAGTGTTAGTGAAAGGAACAATAAAAGCAACAAAATAACAACTACTAAATAAATGAATAAACAAAATAAATAAATGAATCAACAACAAACAAACAAAAGGTAACATTTATCTGCGGGCTTTGCTGTGACAGATGTTGAAAAATGGTCTAGAATTGCACCCCACCAAAGTTGATGACTTTTGTTTTATTTCTCTAAAGTGCCCCCATCCCAACACCCACCCCTCCAATACCATTAGCCTCCCACCTTTCTAATCCTGCTGGGCCACAGATAGCGCTGAAGTTTCAACTACTAACATTCAGCCCTTGGGTTACAATTGATCCTCTCTCTCTCTCTCTCTCTCTCTCTCTCTCTCTCTCTCTCTCTCTCTCTCTCTCAAACAGGGTGAGCATCAGCTCAAGTGATGGTATAGCATTGAGAATAAAAGGACGGAAAAAAACATGCATAACAAGGTGAGGAGGAGTAAAAGTTAAACTGTGTGGGCTTTTAGTACCTCTTGCACTCTCTCTC
>JAODXP020000029.1:26273211-26278211 GCA_027497455.2 Sardinella longiceps
GATCTCTCACTGTGTCTAACTAATATTTATTTTGAAACAATTCCTCATATCTGAAAGTGCTGTTGATTTCAGTCATTTCACATTTAATAGACGTGAGAAGGGGGCTACAAGTTGAATAAAGGTATCGAATCTGAGCAAGTACAAGTACTGAACAGTATTTCTCATCACCACATGCCACATCAGAAGCTCTCTAGCCCCTGTGACTCTGTAGTAGCTGCACTCTGAGAAATTGTACAGGAAATAACTCTGGGCCCATCGGGACTGCAGCAGTGTCATCATCCGACACCAGCCTGCCTCTGTAGCCTGGAGGTTCATTAGGAGCCCTCGGATCTGTGGGCCTGAGACACCCAGAGGGGCTAGAAGCCTGTCTGACCTCCAAAGGCAGGTCAAAGGAGGGCAATTGCAAGTAGTTAGTCCTGGCTACACATAGACTTGTTCGTGGGTGAGTTTCCAGACAGTGTCACTGCTGAAATTCATCACAACATTGAGAGAATGAGAGAATTTAGCAATGATATTGCGAGCTATTGTAAAAGTAAATAATACTAACAATACAATAAAACAAAATAATTGTGTAAAAGGACACCTCCATTTTCAAACTTTACCATCACTGTTCAAGGTCACCAATTATTGTCAGTAGGAGACAGGAACAAGAGAAGGAGCTGAAACTAATAATTTGGGGCAAGTTAATACAGTTTCAGTTTTACTGACCTAACCTAGCTTTAGCCGTCCGTCCACTTTTCATTCTGTTTTATCAAATTGTCTTCTGGTGTCGGACAGAGTTCACTGGTGTAAAACAACAGGGCTTCTGTAAATGATATCTTTGTGGTGCTGGGAGTCCCGCCAACTGCATAGTAGGGCCAGGGAACAGCAAATCTCTGGGTTTATTTGAGACTGCAGACTGATACATTGCATTGATACATTCTACTCACATTTTATTAGTAAGGGATAATGAATGACATGATGTGTATATCGGTAATGAGGAAAAATAAAACCATGGTTTCGCTAATAGATGTGTTTGGGTCTGTTTTGCTGACTAAAATGTAAGTTTTCCATCACACGTAATCTGTATCAAAACTTACCAGGATAAACTGTCATTACTAGTTCTAAATAGACAGTTGGTCAAAAGCTTATCATTACCTTCGCCCAAGGAGGTTATGTTTTCAATTTTGATGACCGGTGATCCAGAACACCATCTGGTATCTATGTTGTCTGGGACCACATTACTTTGGCGGAGGTCTGCACTCTGAGCGTAGCATCCAAAGACACAATGAACCTTTCACAGGAGTCTCGCAGAAGTTCACTGGGCAACACAGACTTTCAACTCCTTGTCCTGTCAACTGAGATCAGGAGACTGGCAACACAATCCAGGGTCTTGAAATGCTTCTTTCAAAGGTTTGACCTCTGTCATTGGCAACAAAGGTAATATAACAAAGTATTTAGATTCATTTTTTGTTACTGACCAAATACTTATTTTCCACCATAACACCATTTTCTCAGTTTGTAGTTGAAGTGTACCTATGATAAAAAATTACAGGACTCTCATCTTTGTAAACTGTAAGTGAAATAACTTGCACAATTGGTGGCTGACTGAATATTTTTTTACCTCCCTATATTATAAGCTGAACAGTATTCAAAGTGTCATGTCTAATATGCGTAACCACATCTCCCCACTATCTTCTTAGTTTTTACGCTACCACCACTTGTTTGTTTGTTTCTTGCTTTTCCTTCTAACCGCCTGCTTTGCTTGGTTGGTCTTTCAGTCTTGCTTCTTCAGTTTTTCACTAACGGCCGCTCTGACATCCATTCTGAGAGGCGAGACCCCCAGGGAGTCCTCCAACTCCTCAGCCAGGACGACGGAGCGGAGGGCAGGAGGATGGGGAGGTGGCGAAGGAGGGAGGGAGGCAGGCGGGCGGGCGATGCTTGAGCGCGTGGAGAGGCCACTCTAGCAGGTCGTCCGCGGCTGATTACCGCCGAGACATGAGTGTCAGGAGCTAATGACAGGCACCCCAGGGAGGGCGGCAGATGGTCCTGTCGTTTCCCGACGCCACAGGGGCTCCCTGGCAACGGCTGTCGTGGAAACGTACAGCACAGTCTGTGAGTCATCGCCAACACGGCACAGCCCTTTCACCTTTGTGGAGCGAAAAAGTGGATAGAGGGTAGGCAGTCACCTGACCGGTGACATCACTGCCTGCATTATATTTTCATGTAGTCATTTTTCATGATTTTTTTTTTATGTTTTATTAATTCATGTATAAATGGCCTTGAATATGTATTTAGATGGTCTGAATGATATTAATTAAATATGCCTTGATTTGCTTTGATTTGGTAATCAGGGCGTTCTGAGGGAGGTTTTGTGTGAATGACACAAAATTAGAGTTTGCAGCTCTCATGCTAAAACGGTGTCGTGTAAATACTCAACATTGTAGTTGTTTTTTGTTTAATCAGAGTTCTCATTTACATTCAGCATTTGATTTATTCTTGTCACCCCAAGGTGCTCACTCAGTTGTGTGTGTGTGTGTGTGTGTCTGTGTGTGTTTGTGTGCATGCATGCGCCTACAGTCCTTGAAGCTGACACCTTGAAGTGAAAGCAGTACAGGCTAGAGAAACAGAGATACAGCATATAAATCAGCCATGTATTCAGGTGGCATTCTAGCATTAAAGGGCAAGCAAGTCACATAAAGCTGAAGGGTTATTTGCATTATGTCAACACTTCTCTAGCAAACTGCCATACTTAGGGGTTAGGTGAGTTAAGTACACTTTCAAACAGCACTGACTAAACCATGTTAGCCAACGTCTGCAAGACTCAGACATCTCGTCCACTCAAAACTGTACCTTATCAAGTGGTGAATGGTGATGAGCTTTCAAGAAATAAATCTTGACTTGATCAGCGTGCTTGATGTCATTCGTTACGTGAGACCAATAGTAAAATATTCTCTAAATGGCAGGACTGTCCACAAGATTCTGAGGACTGGACTCACGCCAGAAACTTTACACTGCATCTTTACATAGCTTGCATCTTTTCCTTCTGGATGGCTCTGCATCTGTCAAATGATGGATAAGGATTGAGATACCAAGAGAGAAAAAATAATTTAAAAAGATTTGTTGCTGATTAAAGAAGTCAAAGATGACTGTTTTAAGTTGTCCATTCATTTCATTAATAGACATTATGATTACAATTGCAATTCATCTCCAAAACCATACTATACAGCAATTTACATGCATAGTCAGGAATATTATTGCCAACTAAGAACATTGTCATATGCACCATTACTTCATGTTCTCATTTCTGAGAAGTGTGACACCCACACACCCTCTCAAAGAAGGGACCATCAAATCTGTGGAGAGGCTTTGCACTACACACAAGTCTCGGAATGAAATGGGCCATGCGTGTCTGTGTGTGTGTGTGTGTGTGTATAATGGCCTACTAGTGTGTGTGTTTGGAGCGGTTTGTCTCCGAGCCCCAGATAGCACACAGCAGAGAGTGATGCATTAAGGGTCTGGTAATGAACTGCCAACAATGATGAGGGTGATTATGGCCGCGATTATCCATGCTCTTTATTCTGTGCGCAATGTCAAACAAAAACGGTGCCTTGATGGCCGGATGAAAATGTTTCATTTTAGAGCAAAACAAAGTTTTTAATGGCTCTCTGAAGGCCTCTGGCCTCTTTTGACATCATGTGCAGTTATTTCATACTGTGAGCAAAATGAAAGCGTGTGAACACACACACACACACACACACACACACACACACACACAAATACGTACACACACACACACATACAGATTATACACCAACACAATGAGGGATACAAGCCCCATTACGACACAGTGGAGGAGTCATTCGTTGTTTCGCTTCTCAAACACTTTGGCGCTGAGTGTCCAAAACAGCATTGCATTTTGGGATGCCGTCCAGCATATCCAATTTGAAACACTTGTAAATGCAATCAGTGGGCTGAGCTTGGCACCCACAGTAATGAGATGGACCGCTCACACGCAAGCAAGCAAGCAAACGCGTGCCTCTCCTCTTGACAAGACCCGAACAGGAGGGGCCATTTTATATAACACACACACACACACACACACACACACACACACACACACACACACACACACACATAAACAAACACACACACAAATACAAACACACACAGACATGGCTACCCATTCATGCACACATACACACTAAAAAGTATTGCAGGGGTGCTAGACAGCAGCTTCCATATTTATCACTTAGTGCCACGACTTGCCCCATTTTGCACCCTAATTGAGTACGCTTCCTCCTCCTCTTGGCTTCGTGGAGGGGAACAGGTCGTGGCAATTGACAATTAGCATGAGGAAGCCCCCACGTAAACAGCCCAAGTTTAATTCATTATGTTTAAAAATACCAATTAGGCTCTGCACACAATGAACCTTGGATGGTCTAAACGTTTGTCCACGTGGAATACAGAATGAAGTCACATACACATACACACACACACACACACACACACATACACACGCACACTCATCCTTCTGACACCTCCTTCTATGTATATGGTTGAGAAACTTCAAACCCAGAACTTTTACTATATATGATCAAAGAAAAGAACTCTAATAGACTCCATAATTAGTAATATGTAATTGTTTATAGTGTATTACACACTTAATAACTATAATGAATGGTATATGAATGAATAAATGGTCTTTTATAGAACCTCCGGGACAATCTGTTTTACACTAATGACCCAGGGTTTCTATGCAGGGGGGGAGTGGGTTATGAAATGAACAGTGAGTCTTTCTCTGCAGAGTCGATGGCCTTAATAATAAGCAATCAAAAAACTCCAAGAGTACTTAAAACTACAATAATTGCTGGGTGGCACTCGCTACACCTAAACCAGCTATAATTGCAAAGTAGGAGTGTGACGAAAAAAGAAATAAAACAGTGGGAAGGCACTGAGGCATTAACAGAGTGTGTGTGTGTGTGTGTGTGTGTGTGTGTGTGTGTGTGTGTGTGTGTGTG
>JAODXP020000029.1:26280711-26293211 GCA_027497455.2 Sardinella longiceps
AGGTCCTCAAGTCATAAGGCATGACTTATTGGGTTTTACTACGATTATTGTTTTTGTTGTTTTTGTTGTTGTTGTCGTTGTTCAGGGAGTGAAGGGGTGCAAGTAGCAGATATTAGTGGAGATCCAAGGCAAACCCTTGATGTGTCGTCTGTCAGAATGTCCTGATCTATCGATCCTTTGTTTGTTTGAACTCCCAGGCACCTACAGGAGAGAAGTCATTCCGCAGTAACTCCATTTGAATTCCCACCCCACACACCTTCCAGGACCCCGCAAGCCATCAGCATTCCCAACTCTGGCTCTGTAGCTCCCCCTACTGTTCTTAGTGTTCAACTCCTCCAGAACTCCTCCAAATGGGTTCTGTATCCTTGGCAACAACAGAATGGCCCATATCCTCCAGGATCCATAAATGCCTCCCTGCCTTTTGGCACGAAATGGGTCCATTTTGTTAAATATGTATACAAAGTAGAGGAAATAAGCTGCTGAAATGATACAGTGGTGAGATATCTGTTCAGACAGTGGGCCAAAGTAAACGGCTAGCTGCCAGATTTCCCAGATTTTCTGACACAAGGGCAGATATACACAACAGTCACGGGAATGAATTCAGCCTGGATGCCACAAATCTGCTTCGTCAACACATTAACTCACCCAGAGGACAGTTCAGCGAGTCTTGTCTAGTCGTAGTTTTATGTTGGTTTTTTTCTTCTTCTTCTTTTCCTTCTCTTTTTTTGTCGTCTGCTTCTAGATGGTAATGCAGAAGCTCTGGTACACAGTCTATGTAGTGCTGTCAGTCAATCTTTTCCTAATCTACTCTCTCTCTCTCTCTCTCTCTCTCTCTCTCTCTCTCTCTCTCTCTCTCTCTCTCTCTCCTCCCTCTCTCTGTCTCCCCATCTGTGGGAGAAATCAATTGGAGAGCGATACACCAAAGCTTCCCTCTGTCAGCACATTCTCTGCCTCCATTATCCCAACGCTCCCTTTCCTCCTCGCTGTTCCACCTCTGGCACCGTCCCCCCCTATGACAAAGTGAAAAAGCCTCGGCCTCTGGCCCTACGCTCCTGATTTCGCACCTCGGCGTAAAAAGTGTGAGCGTTCCAGGCCCCCAGGCTTGATCACGGGCAGTCGTGCAGTGCGCGGTGCCAGATGTTAATTTACGGCGGAAGGGGAACAGGTTCGTGCGGCGAACGGCGTGGCTTTAAAAGCCAAAAGTGCCGCACAATGGCATTTCAATGCTCCATCTGTCATCTATTTACAGTGCCTGGACAAATAAATTCTGATGTGGCAGCGCACAAAGAAATGAAGTGCTTACTCGGTATTAATTCGTCGGCTTGCCTTCCCTTCTCTATTTCTCTATCCCTCTCTCTCTCTCTCCCTCTCTCTCCGTCCCTGATTCTCTGTGCGGAGAAGTTGTGGGTGGGAGCTAGGCTTGGTGAGAAAGGCCATTCGGCAGCTGTCACTTTAAGATCTAAAGCCGAAGGAAAAGCGTGTTGTTGGACTGCTCGAGCTTTCATGAAATACCACTGCAAATGCCATAAACCTGGCATTTAGTGGGCCCTGTGTCTCCATCACTGGCGAGCGGGTTTTACAGCTTCACCCTCGCCGGTGGCCTTTTGCGGGGAGAAGTCAAAATTAAAAATTCAAAAACTTTTCTCTTAAGGTCAGCCATTGTCAGGGAGTTAAACGATAATCGTAAGGTCAGATATCAATGTCTGTGCGTCGGGCAGCCAATCTCCCCACTCAGTCATATTCCAATTACTGTTACCATGGAAACCAGAAATAATAACAGGTGAAGAGAGGGTTTTCGTGGGATGAATCTTAATGGCCGTCCTTATTTTTTATTATTTTTTTTATTTTTTTGGTCATGTTTTGCTCCCAGCATCCTGACCGAGCATCTAGCGTATGTGTTTGTGCCTTTGGCTACCTGACTAAGGATGAGTCAGTGGTGATCTAGTTGTTTTGAGTCAGCCAGCTGTGTCTCGCTAATCCGATCTTGTTGAAATGAACCATAAACCAGAGGGACCCTCTAAGGCGTGGGTGGTCATAGGAACAGAACCTGACCCACACAAGCCCAGGGAAATCTGTCACACCAAAGAGACCGATTGGACCGCAAATCATGTGAACTCAAGCATTCAGAAACACTCTCTTTTTTTTAATTACCTCCGCTAAGGAGGTTATGTTTTTGCTGGTGTCTGTGTGTGTGTGTGTGTGTGTGTGTGTGTGTGTGTGTGTGTGTGTGTGTGTGTGTGTGTGTGCGTGTGTGTGTGTGTGTTGTGTGTCTGTCTGTCTGTGTACAGGTCTGCGTTCTCTGAGTGCTTTTCTAGTTTAAAGAAGGGTTTTTTTTGTTTAAGAGAGAGAGAGAGAGAGAGAGAGAGAGAGAGAGAGAGAGAGAGAGAGAGAGAGAGAGAGAGAGAGAGAGAGAGAGAGAAATGACTAAGCTGAAAAAAAACTGGTCAAAGAGCAGAGAGATCACAGAATTCACAAGAGATCAGCAGTCAGTCAGGCAGGCAGTCTTCATGGATCTGGAAGAGAAGAGAGGAAAAATAGACATTGCAAAGAAAAAAAGAAATTGCTACATTTATGCTACATTGAGATGGGTACAGAGAAACATGAGAAAAAAGTGCATGGAATGAGAGAATAGAGAGAGAGAGAGAGAGAGAGAGAGAGAGAGAGAGAGAGAGGAATAGAGAGACTGAGGAAGAGGTTCCTGTAAATGTAAGTGAGAGACAAAGGGTTGCATGACACAGCAGAGAGAGAACGAGAGATTGATTCAATCGGAGATAGCAAGTGAGCTGGAGAGCGATAGACAGAGAGAGCGATAGAGAGAGAAAGAGAGAGGGAGGGAGGGAGGGGGTGAGTGAAGGAGAAAGACAGAGCGCTGTGTTAATGGACGGCAGCGGATGCAAATGTGGTGAAAGGTGTGAAGAGGCGCCCTGCCAGGGGTCACCCTCATTAAGGA
Organism: Sardinella longiceps; assembly: GCA_027497455.2. NCBI lineage: Eukaryota > Metazoa > Chordata > Actinopteri > Clupeiformes > Clupeidae > Sardinella > Sardinella longiceps. Next base: position 26,283,662 of record JAODXP020000029.1, read on the forward strand.
CTCTGACTCTCTAATCATCCCGCCTAGGCTAAACTCATTTGTCTCCACAGCCCTTCTCCCTCACACTCTCTCAGCCTCTCTCATCCCCCTTATTCCTCCTCTCTCTTTCCATCCCTCCTGACTCTTCTCTCTCTCTCTCTCTCTCTCTCTCTCTCTCTGGTTTTCTCACTCTGACATCACTTGCTCCTTCACTCCCTCCCCTCTCTCTCTCTTTACTTCACTCACTCTCTCTCTTTCCCTATTCTCCTCTCCTCTGTTTTTTTATTCTCTTTTCCTCTCCCACTCTCTCCTTGCATCTCTCTATCTATTTATCTATCCTCCCATCCCTCTATCCCTCTATCCTCCAGACCTAAGCTTTAAGTGGCAAGGGTGAGAACCATCTGCCTGGGAAGTGACAGAGTTTTCTGCTGAGGATGCAATAATTTCTCTCCTCCCAGCTCTCTCTCTCTCTCTCTCTCTCTCTCTCTCTCTCTCTCTCTCTCTCTCTCTCTCTCTCTCTCTCTCTCTTTTTCTCCTTTTGTTTTCTACTGTCCCCTGAATGAAGCTCCATACATACACATCACACTCTCAGGGATCTCCACTGGTCGTTTGTCTATAGCCCAATACTTGCTGGTCTATTTCAGTTGACTAAATCAGCTATGATAAATGGCCCAATCATGTTCGTGCAAACGTAGGGAATACATCAGTGTCAAATGTTCATAATCGCTCAGCACCTGGTCTCAGCAGTGCTAGATATAATTTCCCCAATCGGCTTACTAGTTACTGCGCTGTAACATCCTCAGCTTCACGTTTTTATGCCTACCTTGCAGCCCACGATGCTGCACTGTACTGTATGTTGTAGATTATAAGCAGAAGGTGAAAGGTGGAGTTTGTGAAATTACTGTACAGCCCGAAGCGTAGGTGTGTATTGCCATCACTGCTTGTCTCTTTGAGTGTGTTGTTGTTCACCTTATTGCAATGTACTGTAAGCAGAGGAAGCAGTTTAGGCTTACCCGATAATGTCTTCTCCAGGGGGGGGGGTTGATTAAGGGGCTGAGGGGGGTGAGGGGGTACAATCCCTTCCTCCATTAAATCAGGTCTTGACCTGAAGAAACAGAAAATGACAGCTGGACAAGGATACATCAGTTAGCCAAGAGTACGCTCCCTGTGGTCTGCAATCCAGGGCTAAAGGCCATTGATGTATTCACAACGAAGATGGGCCCAGGTGAAATGTCAATACAAAATCTATATCTGCTCAGCCTTAATAGACACCCAAGGTCCTGTGTGATTTCCGAGCTATGCTAAAACTACTCTCTCTCTCTCTCTCTCTCTCTCTCTCTCTCTCTCTCTCTCTCTCTCTCTCTCTCTCTCTCTCTTCCTGGCTCACTCCACCCTCATACCCACCCTTTTTTTTCTTCTCTCAACCTCCATTTATGTCCAGGCTATGCATGTACCTGGCTAAAGTTTACAACAGGGTAAAATGTCCAGCTTTTGATTAAAATGGGGCTCTATTCTCTTTTTTTTTTGTACTCTTAGAGTGGGTACAACAAGATGGAGATAGCCTTGTGTTCCTCGCCTTTTGTGCCTTGTGCGCCTCGTCCATTTTCTCTGCACACATATTGAAGTTTCCTTCCTTTAATTCAGCACTTGTACACAAAATGGTATCACGTTGCACATTCAAGCAAGGAATTAAAAAAAAAAAAAACTGAGGAGAAATTTCATGATGGATCACCGCAGCTCAGCCTACCTGTCTCGACTGCGAGAATGACACACCGCCTTACTCCCGTCGGTGTTTACGAGTGCTTTGGAAAGCTCCACTTTATTGGCTCGTCACAGGTTGCACGACTACATTACGTTCCATTTGCATTCTAATTCCATACAAATTTCGCCCGGCTTGTTCTGGTCGGGCCTCTGCGGGGCGAGATGAATGTTGCTGCTTTTACAACAAACATGGAACATCATTATGCAAATCAGGGAGAAATTACACATCTTCAAGACGCGCCCCGTAAGAAAAAAAAAACAAAAAAAAAACGATCGTATCCATCTCTGCAACTGCCGCACGTGTGCTACTTTCTGCCGTGTCTCCTGTACCGTACCCTAGGTTGGTGTGTGTGTGTGTGTGTGTGTGTGTGTGTGTGTGTGTGTGTGTGTGCGTGTGTGTGTGCGTGTGCATCAGATGAGGCGGTGGGGCTGTGAAAGATTCCCACTGTGGAAATGCTTGCATGGTTCTTAAATGTCATTAGAGTTGCATTAAGAGGCAAAGGAGAGCGCAAGAGCTGTTGAAGCGAGTGGAAGGATTTGAGGCTGATGAGCTTGTGAGATTTGATTTCTCTCTTTCCCTCTCCTCTTTCTCTCTTGCTCTCTCTTTCTCTCTCTCTCTATCTCTCTCTCACCCTTGCCTTGGGGAGCAACTGTGAGAGTCGGCTCTTGAGGAAATGTACACCATTTTTTAATCATGGCATTCATGGAGCAAACTGCATCTAATTGGCTTTAAATTTTTACGCTAATTGGCATTTATACAGCTTGACGTGTCATGATCTTGCAGGACACTGTGTGTGTGTGTGTGTGTGTGTGTGTGTGTGTGTGTGTGTGTGTGTGAGAGAGAGAGACTGAGAAAGAGAGAGAAAAACAGTGTAGGAAAATGGGGTGGGAAGGCCAATGATTACCACTTACACTTGTGACACTCTGCTGAATAAATGCCAGATTAGTGAACAGAAATGAGCTAGTCCATCCATGCACACATTTTTCCACGGGAGTGAAAAAATATTTTCTTTTAAAAGGTCAAAGCAATCACACCCTGCCCACAGATTAGCTGAGTCAGAGCCAGACCTGGCTCGGTTCTGGCGTAGAACCGGGACCATATCGCAAGCTGAATTATTTTTGGGTTGCCTATGAACACTCCTTTTCAAAAAAAAAAAAAAAACATACTGTGCATTACAGCATGTTTAAAGCTTAATAGGATTATATCAAAAGATGTGAATTATTCCATAGTCTGTATCGGATCCTACTGCTGTGAGATTGGCAGTTTCACAAACACAGATTTTGGCCTAGATAAGTCATACACACAGTTACATATGGTATCGTATGATATAATCTCATGTGACATAAATAATTTCTCGTGGGTGATCACCAATGGTGATCACTCTGTCTGCCACTCTCTATGTGCTTATACTGGGCTGTGAGAGAAAGAATAGCTTGTTAATAATTTACTCCCAGAACTGACATTTAGCCTTTGTGATATATTTATATCATATTTAATAATGAAGTATGCGTGTGTGAATATGAATAGAATTAACCTGGAACTTTTAGTTTTAATGTTTTAATGAAGTAAAGTAACATGCTCACACACACACACATACATGCACACGCATACACACACATGAAAACACATGCTTACACATGCATTTACCTACATACTCTCTCTCTCTCTCTCTCTTCTCTCTCTCTCTCACTCTCTTTTCTCTCTCTCTCTCTCTCTCTTTTCTCTCTTTCTCTCTCAATTTTTCAATTTCAATTTCAATAATGCTTTATTGGCATGACGAACAGGACATTCATGTTGCCAAAGCAATCATACAGTACAATGAATGGGACATATAGAATAAGAGAAGCCTATGTCCACACATACAGTAGATACATGTAGAAGGTAAAAAGAAATACCCGTAACAATGGGAACAAGGAGGTAAAGTAGTTGGTATAGGTCATAACAGTCTGTAAATACAATAAAACAGTAACAGTATAATTATCTAAATAAAATAAATTATGAAATGGAACAAAGTTAAATTATGTCAGAATCCCTTAGCTTATGGCACTGTGAAACATAGATTGCTGCTAAAGAAGCTGAAGAACCTTCTCCTGAGAGAATGGCCAGTTTTTTGTTTGTGCTAAGGTCATCAAAGTTGGGATACTGTGTTTTAAGGTTACTGAAGTAACTTTGTCTTATGTTGACGTATTTGTCACAGTGAAGAAGGAAGTGCTCCTCTGTCTCAACCTCCCCTGTCTGACAGTGACCACATGTTCTGTCTTCTTTGGGCAGCCAGGTTTTCCTGTGCCTGCCCATTTCCACTGCAAGGTTGTGGTCACTTAACCTGTACTTGGTCAGGATCTGCCTCTGCTTCGTATCTCTGACAGAGGAGAGATACTCTGCCAATCTATATTCACGCTTTAGGGTCAGATAGAAATTCATTCTGCTTTGGTTGGTAGTTTGATTTCTCCAATGGTCCAAATAATTTTCTTTTTCTTGTTTGATGATTTTTTTGACACAAATTTCCGGTTTGGAAGCAGAGCTGGTCTGAGCTTGTGGCCTGTTAATATTTTTTAGTGGATTAGTGAGCTTCAGTACCAGCTGGCATAAATGACTCTTTTCTGGGTTCAGTTCCTGGGTTTTTAGGGCCTCAAAATGGAGTGTATCTTTGGGACTTGATTTTAGGTGCATCCAAAATTTTAATGCTCATTTTTGAATGGGTATTGCCAATGGGTAACGGCCTAATTCTGCCCTACATGCATTGTTTGGTGTTTTTGTTTGGACTTTAAGTATAAATCGACAGAATTCTGCATGTAGGGCCTCAGTTGGATGCTTGTCCCATGCAGTGTAGTCATGCATGCTGAGTGGACCCCAGACCTCACTTCCATACAGCACAATAGGCTGTATTATGCTGTCAAATAATTTGCACCAAATTGATATAGGTATATTTACATTGTAAAATTTAGACTTTATTGCATAGAGGGCTCTGCGGGCTCTCTCTCTCTCTCTCTCTCTCTCTCTCTCTCTCTCTCTCTCTCTCTCTCTCTCTCTCTCTCTCTCACACACACACACACACACACACACACACACACACACACACACACACACACATAAACACCACAGGCTATGCTATGTATGTTGCTATTCTCCACATAAATGCATACTGTATATATGGAATTAGCTTTATTGGGAATTCTGTGTTGGAAATTCTACATTCTATGCATGAAGACAAATCAACCCAGGCTGAATCGATTGGCTTATACAGTAATTTGTGCTCAAGGCCTGCCTCCATCCCTTGGACTCCAGAACATTCTGTCTAGTTTGCATTTATATGAAGCTATTAAAAACACTTTTTTCCCCTCACACAGGAACAATGGGCTACCTGTTGGAAGCCCATGTTTCATTCGTGTCGATAAGGAATTACTGTAAATTGGAGTTGCTGGCTTCATGCTACATACCAAATGTATATTCACATCAAAAGCCAAAGAAAAAGAAAACTGGGAAACGTGTTGCCAAGACAATTGACATGTTTCATGGGGATGTTGTCTTGCAGCCATTTACAAAAGCGCACCACCTGACTAATGATGTGGCTTCAGGTAAATAGGCGTTTGCCTGTGGAGTCCCAGCTGTTCAGAGCCAAACCATGACACTCCTGAAATGATTTACACTTTCAAAATGTGTCTGGATCCGACGCAATATTTCATTTATAATGACTGCATTTTCTACACCTGTCCCAGCCACAAATGAGTCGATTCGAGTGTCTTGTTAGTTGTTAGTGTTTCTGTGGTTTCCACAGCTGGTGTTGTCTTTTATGTGTTCAGTTCCGTGTGTGTGTGTGTGTGTGTGTGTGTGTGTGTGTGTGTGTGTGTGTGTGTGTGTGTGTGTGTGTGTGTGTGTGTGTGTGTGTGCGAGTGTGTTTGTGTGTGTGTGTGTGTGTGAAAGAGAGAGGAGGGGTGTGTGTGTGCGTGTGTGTGTGTGTGTGTGTGTGTGAGGTTGTTGTCTTAGGTGTAGTCACAATCCAGCTAAGACGAGGATATAGCAGAAATAAGTGGTCCATGCTCATTAGTCTGCCTTTATGGTCTTTTTAATAGGAATATCTGACAAAAAGCCACAAAGCTTAATCTGATCTTAGAGGTAAAGCTCTTGAAAACGATTGCTACTTTACATCAAAGCACATTTAATTTCTGTTTTCTACTTTTAATGCTAGCAAAGTTATATTTCCAGACACACATATGGCCAGGATATTTCTTCCCATAGTGATTGCTGCTAGGAGCCAAAAGTGTCTGTAAGCACTTGTAATATTTCAGTACAATACATGTGTATTTGTTTGTCCAGCCATGAGTAGTCAAGTGATTTTACAATAACTTGAAGCTGTTCACGGCCAACACCATGCCTGCTTATTTGCAAAACAGCCACTGAAAAGCAGGGATACAAATGTAGAGGTTGGCACACACTGTGAATACAGAGGTTTTCGTGCCAAACATGGGAAGTGACTTCGGCTAAATGCAAAGCAGTTATAAAGCTGCCGCAGCCAACTCTGACCCCGAGCATTTTTTGGGCTCGCATTTTTTACAGCCCAACCCAGGTTAAGTTCTTGTTTAGTCTTTGCTTGGCAAATATTTTAGCCTTACTGTGAAAAGCCACTGGATAAATTCCAGCAAATTTATGAGTCATATTCCAAGGGAAGCATAAATTAGCCGATTTTGCAACTGCAAAAATCAAACAACTGTGGTAAAGTAGAGGCCAGCAAGATCAAGTGTTATTTTGCCTGATATTATACCACTCACGTTTCAAATGGACTGGTCAACAGGGGTCTGAATGGGGCTGATGGCTGTATACAGGTTTGGGAGAGGTTTGATCGATCGTGCCAAAAATCCTACCTGAGTTTTCAAATGTTAAAAAAAAAACATGATCAACAACATCAACACAGATCAACAGGAACAATAAACCCGCCAACTGTGAAACTGAGTGAAGTGAAATGCATGATAACCTTACATAGACACTTCAAATTCATACTGTACTGACAGTACCTACATACACGCAATACAAACAGACAAGGGTGAAATTAACTAATCGAATTACTTTCTTAAGTAAAGTAACATAGTTCAATTTCAATTGCTGAGTTTCAGTTACTATTGTACTGTATGGGCTAATTTGTCACTGGATTAGTGGCTCAATAGGAACACTGACTAATACACAATACCATAATTTGCAAGTAATAATGCAGCCTCTTTCTTTCACTGAAGAGACAAAAAGATGAAAAAACTCTGAGATGAAAGGACTTCTCTCCAATATTTTTTATTAATTTGGCTAACAAATTGCCTCTAGTATTCCCAGGGGGGTCAAATGCATGCAGACAAACAAAATTCTACATTCTGAGGAGTTTCCACTGCGTCTAAGTCCCTGCTTTGTCACAGAAAGCTATTTGCTGGGCTGTCACTCTGGCTGTCCATGCACCCACACCGTAATTTGTTGGTGATGTGATGTAATATGCTGACATACTGCTGCCATCTCATCTTATCTAGTAATCCCCATCCCATTCCGTTATTATTTTTTTAAAGATATTTTTATAGAATAAAAAAAGCAAGGCATTGCTGAAGATAAGATTGTTTTTTTTTTCATCTTGTGAAAGATCAGAGGGTTGCCTGTTGTCTCCTTTGATTAGTTCTTGCTCTGATCAATCCATCCACAAAGTGTGAGAAGATAACTGGCTCTCTGTGGCCTTTGGGTCTGGTGTCCTTGAGATGGAAAATGTCACACAGCCACTGAAGTCCACAAGTCAATCAGGGTGTCGCCACAGACTCATGAATGGTAATTTGGAGCCAAATTTGATCTGAAAATAAATAAATATGAAGAGAGGGGGTAAAAAGAGACATGGCACAACCTCAATCTTAGTGTGAATGTCAGAAAGGAATTCAGATTCAACCTCTCTCAGAAGGTACAATGCTTTTAAATTGATCCTATGCTTGTTCAGAAGGTCTATTCCCAAAGGCAGTTTTGCATTGCTAGCAGTAGTGCAGTTTTGCATTGCTAACCAATTAAATTACCAAAGAGTTTGCAACTACTGTATAAGAACATGACTCAGATCTCCTTCTGGATTTGATTTTATAATGACATGCACAAACACACACACACATACACACACACACACACACACACACACACACACACACACTCAAACAAACACACACACACACACACACACACACACACACACACACACACACACACACACACACACACGCACCTGCACACACATACAGTAGTATAGTACTATATAGCAATTCAAATCTATGGATGTACTGTATTGTGCGTCTCTAGTTGAACATCAAGTGGTTGAGCCGACACAACTTGAAGATGAGGCAGAAATGCCATCACATCTGCATTTGCAATTCATTAGCATCCGTCTGTGCCATGAAGATACATTGCACTGGAGAGTCCCAATGCACACACACACACACACACACACACTCAGAAAGAAAGAGAAAGATGCACACACATACAATACAGTATGCTCATATGGGACACACACACTCACACAAGTGTGTATTTGTGTGTGTGTGTGTGTGTGTGTGTGTGTGTGTGTGTGTGTGTGTGTCGTGGGGCTTGCTCTGGCTTGAAGGCTGCGAGCATGATGAATGTCTGTCTGGCAGGCCTTCAGTGATAAATGGGGAACGACTATGCTAATGCTTCATTGTTTTAAGCCCACTGCCCGCCCTAAGTTATGGCGTTATGAAAGCCCCTACCCCACCCACCAACCCCGACTCTTCCTTTACTGCAATCTCATCAATTTGTCATGCCACACAAAGTTTAAAGTCAGAAATCAAAAAGTAAAACGGTGGCAGGCTCGGGTAATACAGTATGTGTGTGTGTGTGTGTGTGTGTGTGTGTGTGTGTGTGTGTGTGTGTGTGTGTGTGTGTATGTGTGGGTGGGTATATATGTAAGTGTGTGTGTTTGTGTGTGTGTGCATGTGTGTGTTTGTGTGTGTGTGTGTGTGTGTGTTGTGTGTGTGTGTGTGTGTGTGTGTGTGTGTGTGTGTGTGTGTGTGTGTGTGTGTGTGTGTGTGTGTGTGTGTGTGTTTTAAAGGGTTTAGGCGTGACAGAAGGGAGCGGCAAATGAATTTCTCCTCTTCCAGGCGTTAATATTGCAAAGTCGTGCTGATATGCAAAAAAACAACGCACCCGTGTCGGACTGTCTTTGTGTCAAGTGGGGTTTTCGGCGTTCGCTCATGTGGAAACTGTTTGTTTACCCATCCCATGTAAAGAGCCCAGGGCCGCCTTGATGGGCTCGCCTTCCACCGAGGGCAGACTTTCAAATAGAGCCCAGCATGGCTGTGCCAGGGTTGTCTGACAGTGGCCAAGCACACTTAAACCTTTTATGCCACGGCAAGCCATTTATGTTGACATTTAGCAAACACTTTAAGGCAATAAAATACAGTAAGCTCATTAAGTAGTGTGTAGAATAAGTTAAGGACTTATGCTGATGCGACTAAACTAAATGAACTTATGACCCGTGGCGCATTAGCACACAGTTTCACCTAATGACCTATGCTAATTTCATGTCATTTCCTCCCACCAATTTCATGCCCAAATGTTTATTTGAATTTGTGAAGAAAAAAAAAGTAATGGAGGTTTTTTTTTGGATGGGTGTTTTTGTTGCTCCCAAGTCATGTTGCATTGTGCCCTCCAAATGAAACCGCTTCGGCTGAAATAAAATCACATCTTACGCCTCGGACTCAGGGCAGGAAAACCGAGGCCCAATTATAGCAAATAAGCAAAGGAGTAATCATATACCCCCCCACCCCCCTCACACACACACACCAACACGCA
>JAODXP020000029.1:26303211-26333211 GCA_027497455.2 Sardinella longiceps
CCATGACATTCAGCGTTTCTAAAGCGTAAGTGATGTTAAACGTTATACTGCATGGTCTGTTATGTTAGCCCAAGAATTATATTCTTCCCATTAGCATTCATGATATTCATTAGACTAAACCTAGGCATTAATAAACATTCTCTAATGCTACATTTTTAAAAGCTGTAGATAGTGCTTCAGTGACACACACTCAAACACACACATACACACACACACACACACACACACACACACACACACACACACACACACACACACACACACACACACACACACACACACACATCACACATCACACACACATCACACACACACACACACATCATACGCACTCACACACACACACAAAGCTACCACCATTATCACACTGAGTAGCTTGTGCAGGCACATGGCCTCTGCCTCCACTCCTACCTCTTTAAGTCCTTGAGTGGGCCTGTGAATATGGCAGCATGTGTAAGTCTTGCTCATGAAAGAAATGGTGATATATAGTGCACTATTTATTCCCTTACAAGGTACTGAAATTAAAAATGACCTTAAAGGACAAGTTGTGAATAGTGTTGCCTTTATAGTGTGTTGGCTCCATTGCTGTTGAGGTCAGAAGTTTAAAGTTTGCACTGCTTTGTTAAGCCTGTGCTGTAGCCTAGATGTACCCTAGCGGCAGGAAATAAATTTGCTCAGGCAGTAAATCTAGCAATGAACTGCAGCGACTTAGTCTTGTGATTGATCAGGCACCATCAGTGTTCACCAACCAAACCAATATTGTGTGCAGAGGCAGTTTGTAAAAAAAAAAATAAAAATAATAATAATAAAAATTTCGGATTGAGCCTGGCATGCCATCCTATAACATTAATATGTATAGAATGGCATTGACTCAATCGTGGTCGGAACAAGGACAATTAGGATAGCCTATGACCAATTAGAGGAACAAACAAGATGTAAACACCAATTCAAAAGACTGTTGTTTCCATAAACAAATCCATAAACAACATGATGCACAGGGAGTGCAAATTGAGATTATCATTAAAGTGCTTTGTGCATGGCGGCACACAAACCATAACTGCACATGTGCCAACATAGCCTGACATAGCCTGCCCATAATATGAATGTTCATCCGTATCCATGGTCTGGGGACGGTCTTCTGGGGCGGGTTTACATCGGTAGAGAGACAACCGGCCAATAAGCGAAGCTGATTAGACGAGCTGTCCAATCGTTTCAAACCAGAACTGAATGCCCTCTCCCCCGCCCTATAATCGCATCAGGTTAAAGAACCTCCACACCATGAATATGGATCAGCAGTATTAGGTGGGCTATGTCAGGCTAGTGCCAACAGTGCTTGATATTAGACCATATTCACCTAGTGGCGTATAGCTTGGAAATACTGCAGGTTACTATTGTTAAAGCTTGATGATTTCCATGAAATGCTTCTGTACTTCTTCCCTGATGGCAAGACTGAACAAGTACTTGAACAAGTGGTGTGCTGGGTGCACGGGGTCAGAGATGATGTTACTTGCCTTCCTGGCAATTCTGGTGTTATAGTGTGAGGCTATAGTAGGAAGACTGCAGCCAATTTTAGAAACTCTGCGCTCTACTCTCTCAAGCTGTTGTTTGTCCTGGCTGGTGCAGAGCAGGATAGAGAAGCTGATCAGCTGTGGAAATTCGGGGTTAGTCAGGGTGGCATGATCCATTTTTATGTGCTGTCATAAAAAGCGCGCTCACCTTCTCTATCCTGCTCTGGTACTATAGTGCAACCAACCAGGACAAACAACAGCTTGAGACAGAGCGAAGAGTTTCTAAAATTAAAGTCTCTCTGACTGGTAACCATGAGACAAGTTCCATGACAGGGACTGGTGAATAGTAGTGGTGCCTAAAAATGAAAAGAGGAGACACACTTGACAACTTATGGGTTGTTCCACCTCTCTCTGGTAGGTAGATTCAGAATCAAATCACACTGAAAAAAAAAAGTAAAAAAGGCATATTATCATACACATTAACAGTATAGTCACACATTGGCAATATAAGCTGTCTTATACTTTCTACAAACACATTTTTATCAGAGGGGCTCAAACACAGTAATTTTTCTGATGCTGTCAAAGCATTAATTGAATCTGACATGAACAGCATTGTTGATAAGCTGATATCATTGAAAAGTATAATTCTGGAAGTCTGAAACATTGATTGTAAAGAACAACATTTCAGGCATTTATACAAATACAATCTAACATTTGATTCCAACCATTTTTAATTGTGAGAAAACACGACAGTTTAAGTGGTAGATCTCACTTCTGACAATTAAAATGTCTCTTCCAAGTAGCGTTTGGAAGTAGAGATAAATCTTTGATGTGTCAGTAATTACCATTGCAGAGCAAAAATTTGAAATGTCAGTCTTCTGTTTAAATGCTTAAATTCTTCAGATACCAAACAGTATACTCTATTGGTTCAAAACTGACTATCTGCAATGATTGACTATGCTATTAAGACCAGGGGAAATCTTTGATAAAAATGTTTGCTTTTCATCTTTCTCCCTATCCACTTTCTTTTAATATTTTTCTTTTTTTTTGATCAATCCACATACAGAAATGTACTCTTCTCATTGCTCAGATTACACAAGACACAGAAGTTAAAGCTTTAGTGTAAGTTCTTCCTGGAAGAGAACTAGTTTCGCCATGCATTGCTTTCCCAAACACATTCGTTCATATGACTTTTATAGACCTCTAACTAACATACCTGCTCTTCCTGCTCAAGATGCCAGCATTCTGAAATCTCCATCTCCCTCCCCACCACCGCCAGTTGGGTCCCTCCCCTTCTGGGGATAGGCTCCGCCCCTGCCAGTCAATAAATCAGGCAGATCTGCTGGGTCAAGATTTTTCATATCCCAGGCCTCGGACGTAGCCTACGCCAAAGACTTTACTATTTGAATTATTTTGTGTTTATTAAATATCTCTTTCATTCTTTGTCTTTCTGGAAGAACAAAATGCAGTACCCTCAAATATTCACTTTTCTGCTTTGCATACAGTACAACACATTAATACTATGTGCATTGAAAGATGCAAAGATGATATTTCTGTCCTTGTGGACACAGATGAGTGGCTCTGATGAGGGCCAAAGGAGAGCCGCATCTGGGCCAGTGGTGGTAAGCATGTCTCTGAGAGGCGACAGCACAAGGCCAGTGGCTCACAGGAACAGAATGCGTCGCATACAAAGAAACTGCAGCCAAGTCAATATCAGTTGGGAAGTTGTGGACAGTCAAAAGCTAGAGGTTTCTTTTTGTCTCTTTCTTCTCACTCTCGCTCATTTTCTCTTCTCCCTCTCTCTCTCTCTCTCTCTCTCTCTCTCTCTCTCTCTCTCACTCTCTGTCATTTTCTCCTCTCCCTCTCTCTGCAGTTGCTATCTCCCTCTCTCTCCATCATTGTCTCTCTCTCTGCTGCACACTCTTAATCTTTCTTCCACTCCTTCCTTTCCTTTTTTCCACTTCTCCCATCTTTCCCAAGTACCCCCACATCCCTCCCTCATATGTCACTTCCTCTCTCCCTGGCTGGCTCTGAAGAAGAAGAAATAATGCCCCTGTGGTCTGCTATAAGGCTTCAGCGGACGTGTAAAAGTCACAGCATTGGATGGAGAGCGGTGTGCTGACTTATTTCTCGTCGCAAATCATTCTAATCCAGCACTCTCTCCCTCTCTGCCTCTCCCTGCTCACACTGACCCCTCTAATGCAACCCTGCTACACACACACACACACACACACACATACACACAAATAAGCACCATCCTCAGTGGTATGCGCAGGGCTAGTGGTCGGGGAGTATGAATATGTGTGTGTGTGTGTGTGTGTGTGTGTGTGTGTGTGTGTGTGTGTGTGTGTGTGTGTGTGTGTGTGTTCGTTCGGTGATGTGGTGGTGGGGAGGCTACTGCCCAGACGTGCACCACAGTTGTTAAAGATGGGGCATTTTTAATCTGGGCTTTGGGTGTCAAAGGCCCGCTGGCTGAAATAATTAGACTGCCATGCAGGGTCCTCGAGAGTGGAGGAGAGCACCAGATTAACCTTCTTCCGGCCCTGCCAGGGACCACCACCGCCAAAGCAGATGCCCCTGTGGCCCCCCCTGGTCCCAACCAACCTCATGCCCCCCCCCCCCTCCACTCCTTCACCAGCCCTCCATAACCGTCTGTGTCCCACAGGCAGAGAGAGAGTAAGCTCTATGAAGTTACTGAAGTTAATGAGATCGTGTGCTACTGCCACCACTCTGACAGATGGGCTAACTCTGCCTGGGTCTGATAGAGAGAGAGAGAGAGAGAGAGAGAGAGAGAGGGAGAGAGAGAGAGAGAGAGAGAGGGGTGGGGTGGGTGGGGTAGTGAGGGATAGAGAGAGGCAGAGGAAAGGGAGAAATAGAGACAAAGGGATGGGACTACGAAGTAAGAGCTGATAGAGAGAGAAACAAAAAGAAAGAGAGGGAGAGAGAGAGAGAGGAAAAAAGAGTGTAAAAAAAGAGAGTAAAAACAACAGATGAGGCAGGATGTGTAACGCTCTTTATCGAGTGTGTCACATCTGACTGGTGATTAAAAAATGGATGGCTTCCTCTGTGCACTCCATGCTGTTCCCAAAATAAACAACGTCTGAGGTAACAGATACCCGCAGGAGACACAGACAAGTTTCTCCCTGAAAGCCATGCGTCAATGCCTCTCTCTCTCTCTCTCTCTCTCTCTCTCTCTCTCTCTCTCTCTCTCTCTCTCTCTCTCTCTCTCCTCTCTCTCTCTTTCCTTCTCTCACTTTCTTTGTGTGTGTCTCTCTCCCTCTCCTTCTCTCACTCTGTTTGTGTGTCTCTCTCTCTCTCTACCATTGTGCTCAAGCAGACACTGTATGAAATGGGTGCTGGCCTTGGGTGCTTTGATAGGAATGCATCATTGGAGCTAAGCAATCAGACAGTGTGTGCATGTTTGTGTGTGTGTGTGTGTGTGTGTGTGTGTGTGTGTGAGAGAGAGAGAGAGGCTGAGAAGGGCACCTTGCCTACTACAAAACACACACACACACACACACACACACACACACACACACACACACACACACACACACACTTCCCAGCACTCAGGTAAGAGCACCAAACCGCGATGAATCAAAACAGCCTTCATCCATACCCTTCATTTTCCACCACTCTGTTTACCTTTTTACAGTCATCTTCAGATTTCCCGTCTCTCTCTCTCTCTCTCTCTCTCTACTGCCACTCCTCTCCATTCATCGCTCACTCTCTCTTTCCCTCCATCCTTCCCCTCCCTTCCTCTGTCTTTTTTTATTCTCCCTTCCCTTCCTTTCTTTCATGTTCAGTCGCTGTACGTTAAGACCACCTGCACAGTCATAATCAGACATGCAATTAGTGTGCCATCATCACTGCTGTTCTCCTCTGTCCATTGAGGATTATGTGCCCCCCGCCCCCCCCCCGCCCCCCCATCTTCTCTCTTCTCACAGCATCTGCAGTGGCTTTCAACATGAATGGGGAAACGGTAATTTCCTCTTTTGTGTTATGTGTGTGTGTGTGTGTGTGTGTGTGTGTGTGTGTGTGTGTGTGTGCGTGTCCGTGTCTATGTATTTTTGCAACACAGAAAGCGCCTAGTCTTTGATGGCCATGTAAGTGGATGATTGAACCAGACCTGCGTATTACTTCTTCTTGCAACAAAAAAGAAGCCGCAGTCATTGTGGGGAAAAAAAGAGCGGAAAAGGCTGTTTTTCTTTCTATGTCTTACACAAGTAACCTTCCAGCAGTCATTGTCAATTCACCACTTCCATGTTTGGCACACAAACACTCGCCTGAGTCTCGGTCTGGGTCTGGGCACTTGGGCAGAGGCAGTATGTGCCGGTGTGTGTTCTTGAACAGTGTGGGGGCTGAAACCTTGGCTAGTTTTCTTTGTGACCTTTGACCTTGTATATAGTAAGCCACTTCTTCCAACCAGCTCTGTATAACACCAGGCCTTGGGCGTATAGAATGCTCCTACAGGTTGCACACCCACATAGCCAACTTGAAAAAAAATAAAAATAAAGAAATAAAGAAATAAAAAACACTGAGTTTGTTTCACCAGCTAACATGCCAAACAGAGCTTGTTTTCTTTTTCCTCGTCTGAAAAGAATATTTCACTCTGACAAAAATCTCCTCAGCCTGAAGTCTTTTCCATATAAGGTAAGCTCCTTAGGCAAGGTTGCCACCTAGTGGTCATTTGGTGAAGGTATCTATGTATTTTGATCTGCTTTCTTGTCTGCCTTTTTTTTTAGACGCAAATCCATTAAATTGACTATTGACACTGACTAATGAGGTAAGAAGCTTGTCTAATTGATGAGAACTTGCTACTGGCTCGTTGCCAAGCTCCTACCAGCAGGCGCTTACACTGTGTATGCACTGCAGACAAACAAGGGCTGCCACCAGAAATAAATGGAAAACAAAGACACTGCTCTGCCACACTCTGACAAACATACCAAGGGAAGGGCAACCGTATTTTATCACTCCTAGCATAGAATTATCATTCAGGTCATCACCATGGCAGCAAATGCATACAGTGTCATCATCTGTGCATCTCCAATTTTGGATTTACTGTAGACCTACAGTACCCTCTGCACACCTAATGTAGGCTATACTTAAAATAATCAACAGCTTCTCTGATTTTACACATTCAGTTCTCTCTGAATATTTTTCAGAATGAGGTGATGTATTCACCAAAAAATCTTACATTTGAAAATTAATGTGGGGTTGATGAAAACAACCTATAATCGACATTGTCAAACAAAGGGAAGAAATGTGTGTGGAAATCTAAGGGAGAGGTTAATTGGGTTTTATTTTCAACATTAATGCTTTGAATCCCATGAGAATTTTAATAATGATACTTAGTCTACCAGAACGCTTCTTCTTTTAGCTTAGAAGTAAACAGAGAATAGCTAGACTACTTTGCTGACAAATGTCACACATGATCAGCAATAAATTAAGAGTTTTTTGTTGCTGTTGTTGTTTTCACTCCGTTGGTTCCTTGTCAGGTTTTTTTTTTTTTTTTTTTTTTGCAAAATTTAACAAGAGTTGTACTGTTTTGGAGACATGACGAAGAATGATGAAATCGGTTGAAGTAAGGAAAAACAGTCCCAGATGGCTGTCCTAACCTGACACATCTGTTACTATCAGGTCTATAGACAGGCGACTATTCACTTTCATGAGTTTGTTCACAACCAAGTTTGAAATAAAAATAAAAATAGGTATACATTTAAATAAAAATTGGAATACATTTAAAGGTGACATAGAATGGATTAATGGAGTATTGTACCTAGTTTTCTGATGTTAAAACACAATATATTCAATTGTATTTTGTCAAAGTGATATTTTGCAAGCCTAGTTAACATTGCATATTTAAGAGGTGTATTGAAATGTTTTTTTTGTCTATAACTCCCCACTTTGGCCACCTTAATTGAACTGCAATGGCTTTGTGCTATTTGACAAAATTTGTAGGCTTTATTCTAATTCGCTCATGATTTAGTGGCTAATTCTAAATGTAGGATTTCAATATGAAAGAGGGCAGAACCATGCCTCATGTTCATGATAGCTCTTTGACCACGCACAACCTCTCTTAATTCATCAAAGCCAAAGAAAAAGTTGTTTCCCATTCTATGTCTCCTTTAAATGTGCTATGTTTAGCCTGGTTTGCGCGACCACATTCAGAAATGAACTGTGGTCTGGCAAAGCTAGCATTGCCAGGGAATTCCGAGGCGGGATAAATCTAAACCTCTATCAAATGCTATCAAACTTCTATCAGTGTTATTAGACAGAGCTACAGAGCTGGACAGAGTCATCATAAGCTTGTCTCCTTCAGCCTGGTCGTTTCTCATTGGGTCCTGATTTTTCTGGGCTCAAGAGTTACCTCCTTGGCCAACATGATGGCGAAATTTCATGCAGAGACAGGAGGTACAGTATATGGGCAAGCCCAGGCTAATAGATGTTAAGATGTGAGTTACTTTTTATTCAGCAGTAAGTTACATATAGGCTGTAGTTGGCCTTGAGCTATATACAACATTCAAAGGCACCAAGGTAGCACTATGTGTTGTATTGTCTACTTTGCCAGTGGTGACAGTGATGTCTCTAGTGGAATATCATTTCCTGCCTGCCTGCCTGCCTGTGCAGGGTTTGATCCCCCAGATAAGTGCTCATTGCTAGAGGCCTTATCTGCTGAGAAACAATGGCCTTCTCAATCCCTCCTAGCGCCTCTGACCTGACAGAACTGAATAGGCCTAGCCTATATGTGAGGGAAACTCAATACAGGCCATGCACGCACGCACGCACGCACACACACACACACACACACACACACACACACACACACGCAAACACACACACACACACACACACACACACACACACACACACACACACACACACACACACGCAAACACACACACACACATGCACACACACACACACACACACACACACACACACACACACACACACGCACATAAACACGGTTGAGTTTTCTCAATATTAATCTTTGCTTTTGGTGTAAAATGACTGTTTTTTCTTCTCCTCAGACCTGCTGAGTCTCAATCTTGTTCTAACTCACATTGGCATTTTTAAAAGAGAAATCCGGTGTGATTTTGTCAATATGTTATCGAAAATGCACACTATGACAGTAAACCTCTCAGCGCATACAGTGGAATACATTGCTGTGTACTGTCAGAAGTGAACAATTTGAGACATGGTATAAATAGCTTTTGTTGTCATCCAATCTCATGATACTAGTTTTGGTCATGTGTGGCAGTAATGTGCAACATAGCAGCTAGCCAAGCCTCATGACACAAAGAAGTTGCATCCACTTACAGTTTAGCATTAGGCATGTCCCTGAAATTCCTATAAATGCATCATCGTTTTGGCTTTTCTAGTGCATTCTTGGCATAAATGTTCTTTGATTGAACCTCGGCATGACCAAGGTGGAATGGATCATGACACACTTGCCACCACAAGCTCAGACATGTTATTAGTCCCTTCATTGCAGTCAATGGTGAGCGTAATTATTCAAAATTCCAATGTTTACTGGAAGTTTTCCGGCTGACGAGACGCCGGTGAGATTCTTCAGAGATAACCCCACAACCACCTGCTGCAGTAAGCCAGGGAATATAAATAATTTGGAAGTGAAAAAAAAGAACCGATTAAACAGGAATAAAATCAAGATAAATATTGACATTGCTAGAGACAGCTCACGGCTGCTAGGCAATTAGGTCCATGGTACAGTATGTTTCCTATTGACTGGCAAGTGAATTGCCGCTCACATTTGTGGGGAGAACGGAGTGTGGCTAGCCTCAGCATAAGGATATAAGATGAAACCCTTTTTTCTTGGGAACCATACAAATTTTAATCATGTGGTAGGTTTATAGGTAGAGAGAACCATTTTTTCTCAGTCCATGCAAAAACCAAATAGTCAGTGAAAAAAAAGATTAAGGGAGAGAGAGAGAGAGAGAGA
The DNA here is from genome assembly GCA_027497455.2 of Sardinella longiceps. Classification (NCBI taxonomy): domain Eukaryota; kingdom Metazoa; phylum Chordata; class Actinopteri; order Clupeiformes; family Clupeidae; genus Sardinella; species Sardinella longiceps. The sequence goes on from JAODXP020000029.1 coordinate 26,312,683, forward strand.
GAGAGAGAGAGAGAGAGAGAGAGAGAGAGAGAGAGAGAGAGAGGTGAGTAAAAATGGAATGTTTGGCCCTCTGGGTGGGTTCCTTTCATCTCCAAGGTTAAGATTTAGAGAACAAAGAGTAATATTCAGATACATTATGGGAATTAGTAATCTCAATATGAACATAAGCCTAAATTATTTTTAGGTTAGGTTGAGCCTATTCAATTTCCCTATGTCTATAAAACATGGGCAACATTGGATTTGAATGGTTAAATGGACAAAGGTGGGTTTTTTGTTTGTTTGTTTTTTAAACATAAATGTCTTCAAATCATATATTTTAAAAAGATGCCATAGCATAAATGTATTATTTTTTCTTAGTTTGATGATGATACTGTACATATTGAATACCCTGCAAAAGGGCCTACTTGTTTTGTTGAATCTTAAAATGCCTTTTGCTTGATGTGAAAATGACAAAACAAAACCTTTCCAAATGTAGCCTGACAAGCTGGACTATAACACATAATGTATATTCTGGTATCGAAGGATAAACTGGGGCTCAATCCTAGGGGAGGAATCTGCATTGTCTTTCAAACTGCCTCTGCACGCAATAGGATAGTGATACAACCAGAGCCATAGAGCTCTTTATATGGCTCTGGCTACAACCAATTAGAGCAACAAACATGCAGATTTAAACAACCACTAAGCCTGCTCAATATCTCGCAACACATATAGACTAGAGCATTGTGATTGGTCACTCTTTGCTGAGGGGTATCCAATCACAATTGCCTGTGGCTCATCACTAGAAATACTGACTGAGGCTACTCCCAACCAACAGAAAAATGTAAAAAAAGCTGTTCTCATCTAAAATTTACGATGGTAGACTAAATCATGTTAGATAGTTGTGTGCGCACATCCAAATATCTTATTGCAGGTGCTAAATCAAAAGGATAAACTAATGGAAAAAAAAAAAAGGATTTGCACACTGCTTTCAAGAGACTCAACTTTTAATAAATGTGCAACGTTTCGATCTCTTGATCTTTTTCAAACTTAAAAAAAAAGAAAGAAAAGAAAAGAAAAACTGCATTAAGACGTGCATGTACATGTAATTCTAGTCGAGAGGCAGCTAGTTGCATCTATCTGAATGGACGTTATAAATAGAATGGATTTGAGGAGAGAAAAAGGTGAGACCTCTTATATATACAGTCATTGGGTGAGACAGTAACGGTGCATTCACAGGCTTTGGCGAAATGGAAGAATTCTCACTTTATAATGATAAAGTCAGTCGCTGTATGAATTGGGGACAGAGCTGTGGGAAACAGGTCATGCACTCAGCTGTGTAATCACAACAGCAGGTGCTAAGTGTAGTTTAGGATTGATCATCATATATACGGCCTGCAAATGATCCTGAGTTGTTCATGGCAATAGACAAAAGTGGCTATTTAAATATCTAAAAATTCCACTCTCCACATTGACCTTGTTTTTCATCTGTCTCTATTCTTGAGGCTAACATCAATATGGAGGACAATAGTATTTCATCTAGCAATCTCCTTAGCCAATTTATTCAGTTCATTCAGTGATTACCAATACAATTGTGGAGGACACCACAATGTGGCAGAGAGTGTCAGTGAATAAAACCCAACAAGCTGACCCTTCAGGTACCAAATAAATCAGATTCTTCAAGTAGTCAAGTAAAGACAAAAAAGTTTTTCAAGGACCGAAAGATTCTGTGGGTTGATTAATTCTGACAAACTGGAATCAGGGGCTGCAGCTGATGAATACTTTTACTGCTCAGTACCCTCAGCACTCAGAAAAGATAGATCATGAAATCTTCACACAACATTGTTCAGTTCCAGGCCGGTGCAAAGAAGAGGGTGGGGGGAGTGATTGTGCAGCACTACACATATGTCCGGTATCCACGGATGCAGTGCCCTTGAGCAAGGCACCTAACCCCCAAACTGTCCGGTATCCACGGATGCAGTGCCCTTGAGCAAGGCACCTAACCCCCAAACTGTCCGGTATCCACGGATGCAGTGCCCTTGAGCGAGGCACCTAACCCCCAAACTGTCCGGTATCCACGGATGCAGTGCCCTTGAGCAAGGCACCTAACCCCCAAACTGTCCGGTATCCATGGATGCAGTGCCCCCAAACTGCTCCCCGGGCGCCAGATTAAGGCTGTGCGCACCTCAAGGAGTGTGAAGCTCTGAAGCTCACAGCTCCCAACAACTTGTGTGTCTGTGCAGGCATGGACTGGCCATAGGGCATACAGGGCAATGCCCGGTGGGCCGATGGTCATTTTTGGGCCGGGGCTGTCATTTACTCATAATTTTCATAAAGGATATTGGGCAACTTTAATTAAATCTCTCATATTCATGCAATATGTCCTACTTAGGCTACAGTGTTATTTTAGCTAGCCACAACATTACTATTATTGAATAAAATCATGTTGGGCCGCCATGGCCAAAAATGCCCGGGCCATTTTTTGGTCCGAGTCCGGCCCTGTGTCTGTGTGTATATGTATATCCCCCGGAGGGGCAAAGTGCCCCTCCCAAAAGAACAATAAACAATACTTCTTCTTCTTCTTCTTCTTCTTCTTCTTCTTCTTCTTCTTCTTCTTCTTCTAAAGATTAACCCAAAAAGTGCCATCTCACACAATCCAGACCAGAGGACAAACAAATGAAGAAACCAATGACATACTTGCATTTACTCAGGAGAAACGTGTACCATCCATTGATAATTCAGAAGAGCTCCAAGTGATAAGAGGTATAGTCACTTTTGCCATTAAGACAACATTGGAGAGGTGTGAAGTGGTGCTCTTAATTGGCTACTTCCAAATTGAGCTTTGAAGTTGGTGCGATAATCGGCTGAGACACCTGCTGAAGTAGCTCCTTGTGTGACATGTTTTTATTTTGGATGATAGGACTGAAAATGAGCCCTCTTCAATTTCAGCCAATCTCAGGAATAAGTGATCAAGATCAAGGACACCTTCAGGATCCAGGATACCATCTATGGAGGTGCAGAATAAAGATGGTTCTCACTCACCCACTCAGGATCTAGAACTGAGTTTTCAAGTGTCCTTGATTTTAGTAATCAGATTTACCATCTTTACTCAAGGGCCAGAAAGAATCGGTAGCCATACACTGTCTCTAATTGAATGGGTGACAAATGTAAACAAAAAAATAGGCTGTCAAATAGATCACAGGCCTACATGCTGAAGGCACAATGAAATGAAAGCTTTAGCGAAAGTTCTCCTAGGAAGACTCGGATGCATCGTCACTCATTACCTGACCAATCATTCGTGCTCGCCCGTTTTATAATGACCTGCCTAACATACCTGCTCTTGCTGTCTATAGGTGCCGCACTTCCGAAATCCCCACCTCCTTCCCCACCACCGCCAGTTGGGTCCCTGTTCTCCAGTCCAGGGGGTAGGCTCCGCCCCTGCCAGCGTACTTCGGGCAGGATCTGCGGTGTCCAGTCTTTCCGCTCCAGGACCATGGACGGGGCCCGCGCCAAAGACTTTTATATTTCATGTTATTTCGTTGCACTTGTTATATTAAAACGTTCGAGCTCGAATTTCTCTCCGAGTCTTTCATGGAGAAGTGTTTTTTTCTGCCTTACTTTAACATTCCCTCATTTTGTATCATGGATGTGGGAGGATTTGCCAACACATTTCATCATCATTATTTTAATCTAGTTTTATTGGAAATGCATTGTTTTCAAAACAACCTCTTGAGATGAAAAATTCCATTTGGAGGGGGTCTGAATGTTCTCTACATTCTTTGTCTGAAATAGTGCCCAAAGGTGCTTCAAGAGGTCCATGACAAGTATCACAGAACACATTACATGGATGTATGAATGTACTATCTCTTAAATCAATTGGGGATTCAGTGGAGCAAACACACAATCAGGCTGTCACCTCACAGTACAGTAGGTTTGTCTCTTTAAAGACCTTCTTTAGGCAATCCAAGGCAGATTTCAGTGTGTGAGTTTATTGATCCCTCTACTTTACTGCCCCCATTGGATTCTACCTCAGATGATTACACCAGCCTGGACACTGGTTTGAATGAAAAGCCATTCACTCCAGGTCACTGACTGATCAACCACCGAAATCAATGCTTCCCTGAATATCATGAAAGGTAATGCATGTAGTCATGGTGTGAGAATCAGACAAGTCTTCAGAGTCATTTACAAAGAGCTCATGGCGGAATGGAGATTCTAGGGGCGATGATGTCAAAGGATCGTTGGTTTGAGAACACTATGACCACATGCAGGTTTACATGTGAATTGAAATCACAACCTCCTTTTAAGCCAAAAAAAATAGACCAAAGAAGAGCAAGCAAGACTACTCTTAACTGTTTAGCTCAGATTTGCAGTAAAAGGGCACAACATAAAAAAATTAAATCTTCTGAAATGTTTTGCCAAACAAGATTGATGTTCTTATGCAGCATAATTGTTATGCTTTCTTAGCAGACTTCAAAGACAATAAAATGGAGCAATGCATCACTGGGGGTGAGAACACACATTCATCCTCTCATTGATCCAAGTAAGACAAGACATTTGAAATTATGGCTGTGACAAAATGTAGGCTACTAACTTACAGCTGTTCTATGTGCAGGCTACATTACTTTTGTTGATAGTTCCCTTGAGTGACAAAATTACAGAAAAACATTCCAGTTTATCTATACAATAGCCTACCACACAAATACCCACAGGCATTTGATATTATTCAAATATATCCGTGCACTGATTTGGGATTTGATTATTTTTTCCATTGGATTATGTAGGAGGTATGTAATAGCATAGCCTAAACAAATTCCTGGTCCCTTATCAATAGAGATTTGCCCTTACAGAAATATCAGTTGTGTGCAGCATTGAATATCTTAAAACTATTTTCAATCATTTAGTAAAGTGCATTTTAGTCCAAACTGCAAAAAAAAAAAAAAAAAAAAAAAAGCTGATGATGATGCAGGGACAATGCCAAGGTCAATGATGCCAAGGACAATGTATGGGGCAACCTACAATATCGGAGACCCCCTGCAATGCCTTCATGAACCACAAGGGGGTGTTAGATCATTAAATGAAAACCACTGCTTATGAGAAATGAATGGAAATAATACATTAGTTGCATACAGGGTCGTAGGATAGTGATAAATTAAGAGGTTCAGTGTAATATTCAAAGGTAAATGTAGAAAATGTTGTGAGATTTTAAAAGCTTGCATAACCTTTATTTCTAAAAAATTGAGAGGTGGATAAACTGTGTTTTTACCCTCCCGCTTCAGAATCATCAGAATAGCAACCTATTCATGAATAGGCTAGTCTACTTTTATACCTATGTGTTCACTTTTTGTTTTCTCAGGTCTAACTCAATTTCCCTTTAGTTTGCTAGTTCTACTGCGGGGCTGTTGTTGTTGTTCCCAAACCCTGGCAACAGAGGCATGTCCATGGGCTATGCCTCTCACGAATTGTACCCATGGTACCAAACAGTAGGCCTACGTAGGCTACCATACCATGTGAAGACATCCGAAAGAATAAAACATATTGAAAAGTATCAAGAAACCTGAAATAGTCCCAATTCCCACCATAGTCCCAATCCCAATGGGAGCGGGCCTTGGAAATGAAGGCTTGGTGGTTCAATCCCTGATAACTCAACCACAGCTGAAGCTCTTTATTTCTATGGAAGCTCACTGTATATAGGCCTACCTGCACTTAAATGCAGAGGTCAAAATTCACTAACAGGATCTAAAAGAGAGGATCATTATTATTAGTGTGTGACGAGAATATAAGGTGCTAGTAACTGTAAGTAGCCTAAGACATTATACAAACTGTATGATGGGCACCTATAGTCTATTAGACAGACATTAGACATACACGAGGGGTTCTCAAAGTTGATACGTGAGGGTCAATTTAGTGACCCAACATTAAACTGAAAAGGGCAAGGGACGGAGAGAACAAGAAAACAAAAATCCCATTTGCAATCATTGCCATAAATAGCCTACCTACAGATGGCGTTGAACACCACCAGATTCATTCTTACAAAGCAATGTACAGTTTGAATGTTTTTCAGATATCAGATGCTAATGCAAGCCGCCTGAAATGTCTTTTTGAGAACCTATGGCCTACCTACTCAATGTTCTCAAGCACTTTTCCCACTTCCAACTGTCTGACCCCAAAACAATTGTTCCTGAAAATCACCACCAGGTGGCAGACAAGATTGCAACATTCTAGCTCAAAGCAGAATGAGGCAGTCGGGCTTTGAAAAATTATACATCTAATGGATACTCACCTACTATACACTTATTCTACATTCAACAAATTCAAATCCAGTACATTAAGGCACAATTCCTTTTGTGTGAATGACCGCTGTTCAGACTGCGGCATCTGCTCTACAATGCTATAGGTTTGGGGATAAGTAAGACAGGTGCTTTTCTTAGCAACATTGTGCACAAAGAGTTCCCAGTTACAGACACTGCACAACATTTAGATTTGCATTACCAGTGGCAACATGCTTATCTTTCAAAAATGAAATTCATACATTAGATTAAAACACATCTGACAGCCAAACTATTTTTGGAAACAAACATTGAATTGTAAATCACTGTCAACTTCACATAATACAAAGAAAAACAGACACAGGTCTAGCTTTTTCTTCTACTTTTATTTTTTTTTTAGTACAACAGTTTTGAGTCATGTTTTTCCCACCACCTAGATGCCAAAAGTGTATTGCTCTTTTTCTTGTGTGTAGACCCTCATTTTCTCCAGTCCCATTCCAAGATGGCTTCCACCCACCCCTCCGGTCCGGTGGAGAACAAGTCACATGTGCTTTGAGATTGGCACCCAGTCTCCCGGTGCACGAAGTCGCAGGAAAGCAAAGACATCAGCAGCACAGGGTGGCAAGCAGACAGAGACAAACACGCACACACACACTCCATCCCAGAAAGCAGGCGCCTCTGGAACAGACTTGGCTCACAGTAGGCCCAACTTGGGCCAGGTGTCCAAACCCTGGCCCAAGGCCGCATCTGTTTCAGGGCCGGCTGCGGTCCGAGACGGTAAACTCTCTCGGTGCGAAAAACGAGCCGATTCTGGAAAAAGCGCAATCTATCTGAAGATCTGCAATATACAGGAGGGAGCAAGAGAAAGAGAAACGGACATCCCTTCCAACATGGAGAAACTTTGTGTGCTACTTCTCGATCTGTTCTGTTTAAGTGCTAAAAACAGGTTTGATTTTTGCATGGACTTCACAGGTACACATTTCCAAATGCGCAATATGCAATAGACGTGTTAAGGATCTATGCACAAAGACATGCTTCTTTTTTTTCTTGTTTTTTTCTTTAAAAAAAAAGAAAGTTAAGAACACTGCTGCTAATAGCGAAGATCAAAAGCTGCATGAACAAATTTAGGAAGGTGGGCCGTCTCTGGAAGGGGTCTAGACTTGTTCCGACACAGGTCCTGCAGGACCAGGCCTGGAGCAGATCCAGAGCTGTTCCGGAGTTAGGCGGACACTCGGGAATACATCCAAAGGAACGGACAAGAGACTCAAAAGTGAGGAAGAGATACCACGCCGAAAAATAAACATAGTAGATACTTAAGCTAAAACCTGTAGGGGTACGTCGCTATTGTGGCAGGCTCTCCCCTCCTCCAAACATCCAAGCTGATGCAAGCTAGAGCTGTCAAGTCTTTAGGGGAAAACCTGCATAGAGTGTGGCACTGGGACGTCCTCCCCTACTGAAGCAACTAGTGTCGCCGTGGGTGAGTGTTACTGTGGCGACAAGAATCACTGTTAACAAGTCTGGTGGAAAACAAAGCACTGGAGTTGACCTTTTTTTTCCCCTTTGAAAAAGAGTGGGCAGTGAACAAAAAAATACTGGCTGTCAAAACAAAAAGAGAAACAAAAAAAAAAAATAAATCTTTGGATGTGTAAAAAAAACCTTAAGTATCCCTCCCCAGTAACCCACCCCGCTCACTTCCCCTTTGATTGTAAAGTTCAGTTTCCCTCAGATGACTCTGCCTCAGGATCTTTGGTTTCCTTGTTCTTGCGGACTTCTTCGAGTTTCTTATCCTAAGAAAAAGAAAGGGGGAAAAAAAGAGCAAAGAGAACTTAGAAGTGGTTTCATTCAGAGACCTGAGAAACTATGTGCTCTTTTCAGACAAACTGGGATCATAGCGGCCAATCTCAAGTACCTTCTCCTTGAACTTCTCATTCATGGCCGCCAAGAGTTGTTCTTTGTTTTCTTTGTTGGCCTCCATCTTCTGGTTGAGCTTCTCCTCGGCCATCTTGCTGAAGTTGTTGTTCTCCTCCTGAGCTTTCTGAAGTACCTCCTTCTCGTGCTCACGCTTCTCCGCTAAGTGCTTCAGAACCTCAGCTTCGTGCGACTGAAAAGAGACAAAAGGAAAGACACCGTTGACCAAGGTAATTTTTGAACATGGATAGGCATGGATAAAGCAAGAGAGGAATGAACACAGAATATTAAGCTGTGTAGAAATACATGCAAACATAATCCACTGACTTGGGTCAGTGACTTCAGTGGCATTGTTCCAATAAGTTGAGAGAATTAACTCAGGTCAAAGACTCACCTTGCGCCTCTCCTCAGCAGCCTCCAGTTTCCTCTGGATCTCCTCCAGGGACAGATCCTTCTTCTTGGGGGGTGACAGGGGGAACTCGCCCTTGGCGTCCGCATTGTCTCCCAGGTACACTTCAAAAGCCTGCCCTGAGGCACGCTTGTCGAGTTCCTTCACCTGAATATCTATTTTTTTTTTTTTTTTTTTTTTAAGAAAATAGATAATTGAATTATGAATCAACTTCAAATTGTTACAGATAGGCAAAAAAAAAATGGATTGTGTATTTTCCTACACCACCCCTCCAAGAACTTACCGCCAGAAGAAGCCATATTAGCAGTGAGACTTGTTCAGAGATACCTAGAAAATAAAAATGTGAAATTAATATCAACTCAATGTTAAAATGAGTCACAAAGCACAGAGAACTTGTCCACTACCACCGCCTAGTGGTGAACTTGAGTTATAGGTTGCGCTTCATCTCATCCACATGGCGGATTGTAAAACGCAAGATGTAGACAGCATGAATGAGACAGCAAGCTCAATAGTGACCCCATTTGGTCAACTTGATTGCAATAAATAACCACCGCCCATCGAGCTCCCGTTTATTGTTGTGTTGCTGACAGCAAAATTAATCCTCAAGACAATCTTCTTCATTTAAGTGTGCGTGTCAAATTATGCTTATGCATGTATGTACGCACGCAATCGTACAGTCTGGCCATACAAAGCCACTCAATTCGTCAACACATTCAAGAGTAGCTTGGCGATCAATAAACTCAAATCAAAAAAAAAAAATAAAAATAAAAATAATTTTTAAAAAAGTTAAATAATAAGGCACAAATCCGACACACTGCATCTCACTTTGGCGCGCTTTGAACAAGCGCTAGGTAACTCGGCTAACCACACGTTTCTGTTCACATCCTGAGCAAATGTCAAGAGCAGGCTGCAAAACTGATGCCTTCATCGGGCTTGCCTCATATCGCCCGAGTACTATGACAATCGTTAGAAGACTTTGGGTTTAGTGTGGCTTTCAATTCATGTCCAAATATGTTTATGTTTAAGGTTTCCTTTTCACTTATAAATGTTGATATAGCCTCAAAGAACCTGCTGATCTAAAGCATGCAACACACCTGCACTCTTAAAAATAAAAATACAAATCCGAGCACCCCATATGCCATAGCCTACATATGATAATGTCAGTGGGAGTAGGTTACCAATAGAGTATTCTGAGCAAAAGCCAACCTGCACACATTTGGCAGCGTTTTGAAGGTCTGTGGAGACAAAAGCGCTTCTATGCGAACGACGGCAGCGGCAGCTGCAAACAAAGGCAGACAAGCACGGCCGCGTGCCTACAGCTCAGCTCTGCCTGTTTGCTTTGCAATTAGCATTGCCTCCCACCAGCAGCATCCTTCCGAACTAATTTCGGTTTATTTTGTCCTTTAATCCAGGTGACCTGTCGGTCGAAAAAACTGTTCAAACGAGCGATGTCAAGATGAATGGTTGTTTCTACAAACTAAATCGGGTACTAAACGTTGTGTTACCAATGCAAACAGCAGGGTTTTTAAAATAAGTTGTAACATTATGCCAATTAACGTTATCAAAGATGCGAACAAAAGCTGCAGGTTCAGAGTCGACTGACAAATCTAAACCCCACAACAGCTGAAACGTTAAGGTGAAACGGAAGCAAGATTTCTACCCAAGCGCGTAAATATGTTCATTCTTAGTATATTTATAAAACCAATTTAAATCAAAATGGATAATAAATCTGTAGCCTAAAACGTTGGTGACTAGACGTGTAGGTAAAATGATTCATGCATGTCAATAGCTAACGAGCATGCTGACATAGCTAGACAAGGCTCACCCACCCAAAAACTGGTAGGCTGAGACCCAGCCCTTAGAAAATGCTAGACAGCTTGCACAACCATTGTTTGATACACACTTGATAACCTCACTGCAGAGCACCAAATTCATTTGAATTTGACGAAATTTGAAGATTGCACATTTCATACTAAAATTCAACGTGTCTTTTCACCCCCGAGGTTAGTATGCGTTAATATTACTTATCATGCATAGCACAAAATGTTCACGTTAATCACAACGATGTTGACAAAATGATTATTATTGAAACCAAAAAGTCCCCAAATATTCCTAAAACAATGTTCGCATTCGGGAACATGTCCAAGTCTAAAAATCCTCTTAAATGAATAACTAGACCATAATAGCCGTCACACCCACCTTCTCCAAGTATCGACTGATGAATTCCCAGCCCAAACCTTCTCGCGCCGATTTCTCCACTTGCTGTCTAGCAGTTCGCGCATAAAAAGACCAAATATTATTTCGTCACAGGGTGATCGTCCCTCCGATTGGCTGATGCGTTTGATAACTTTGTATTGTGGGACATGTAGTTTTCGCTTTGACAATATCTAAACAAGAGCACGAGGTGAGACGGTATACCATGTATTCCTTAAGATTTGTATGCATTTAATGCCAGTCCTGTTTTACTGGCCAAAATTGTTTTAATTGTTTATTTTGATAGTTGCTTTAATTATTTAAAATTGATGTAATCTAAATATCGTTCATTTCAGATTAGCCTTCTATAGGGTAACAATATTTAGGCCTAGGCTAATTTTGAATTGGATGCATTCTGTTGTCACATAGGGCTGGGAGTCTTAGCTGTAGATAATAGGCCTAATGGAGAATGTAGATATTATATCTTTCTTCTGTTTGAAGTGGTTGCTTTTATAATCAAAGGGGAAAGAATACAACATTCATTACACATATCTGTTAATGCAAACTTGATCTGTTCAATAACCACAACTAAGATCAGAGGATCCTATAAGCTAGGCCTACTTTATAACATCTATAGACATGTGTAGAGTGATGCTATGGAGGCCATAGTTCAAAAGGTGTCATAGTCGATGTCAGTGCAAGTACTTTGTCATTGCAGAAACTACAGTAGGCCTATAAAAAAGCAGGGTAAAACCACAATGAGTCCTACAGCACAAGACGAGAGGTAAATTTAAAAAGGCACAATGCTTAATTAACTAAATGTCAGTAACCATCCACGCTCTGTATTGATTAAGATACGGATGACCGAAGTAGTCGCTGACTTGGAAAATAGACTACAGCGTATAATAAAAGCTAGGCATGAGTGAGAGTCCATTCAGCACACTCCTGCCCTCCTCCACACGCTTCATCCATAATATTTCCATTGTCAGGTGCATGGCAAAAAGGCAGTCTGTGTCGCTCAAAACCGCTGCCAGACAGTGTCAGCTTGTCCAAGTTTAAAATACTGTATTACAAGAGGACTTTGGAGGGATGGCCCTGGCCTGCACAGAACTTATCAATCAACCACGTCCAGCAGCCATCTTTGGAGCCAGAGCCTATTTTCTAATGACAGACAGTAGTCATCCATGCCCAACCCATCTTCATTCTATGGCAGCCAAGGGAGATCCTTGGTCCAATTTTTTATAGCCCAATTATGTCATCACGCCTGTGCATATCTGCTAGACATAAGACTGCTGTCGAGCGCATAGTATATGGGCCTATCAAACAGATATCTGCCATAAACTGCCATCTGTATCTCTCTCTCTGCCTGATGAGAAGATGATAGGAGAGATTGACTGACAGGAAATGAAAGAAAGCGAGAGAGAGAGAGAGAGATTATGTTGAAAGAATAACCTCAAGCTATTCAACATACTTCTAAGCTCATGTACATATCTGCACATACAGACCTCCTGTCTATCAGTGGGTCACCAGAGTTCGTTAACCCCTGAATATCTTTAGCCTAGAACTCTAGACGTACTCCAGCGGTAGCAGATTGATTGGCCAGCCAGTACGTCTAGCCTTGAGCCATAGAGAAACATTGTATTTGACACTGGTGGTGTTTAGCCAATCACAATGCTCTTTGTGGACAGGAAATCATTGGACAGGCTTAGCTTGTTTGAATCGGCTTGTTCGTTGCTCTGATTGGTTATAGCCAGAGCTATACAAAGTGCTTTCTATGGCACTGGTCATACAGCTATCCTTGCATGCAGAGGCAGTTTGAAAGATTCCCAAGGATCTATCCATCGTGGCCAGACTATGAGCGTTTCTCAAAGTTGAGGAAGCATGCTTGGAAGGCTGCTTTTTCGAGCATTCCACGTCATTATCAGTCGCCAAGTACTGTTCCAAAGTCAAGCATCCTTCTAAATTCTAGCGAGGACAGAGGCCTTTGTTCATAGATTTTTCAAGGATGCACTGATGGATCCTCGTTTTTGGAGTGTACGGCTTCCAAGGCTAGTGTGCTACCTAGGAAGCATGCTCGACTTTGAGAAACGCTGTATATTTATGTAGTGTGTCTTGTCAGGCTATAGCTTATCTTAACAGTATCTGTCCTAAATCAAGTCCTCTTTGTTGGATTCTTTCTGTATATGATGACATTTTATTTTGGTATTACTCCCCTGTGGGTGCAACTGAACTTTTATATTCTTACCCTAAAGCACAAGTAAAGTCAAATAGAAGACATAACGGTTGTCCTTGTTGTGACAATAAACTGGTGTGTCTTCCAACTCCACGTTCGGGTAGTGGGTGTCAGTAGTCTGCTAAGTCATTACCAGAGCACCATTGTCAATGACTAGCATCTGAGTCAGCCTTTATGTGATCACATGTGTTGTGATGGGTGTGTGTGTGTGTGTGTGTGTGTGTGTGTGTGTGTGTGTGTGTGTGTGAAAGAGAGAGAGAGAGAGAGAGAGAGAGAGAGAGTGAGTATGTGTAAGGTTATTTTATTTTATTTGCTTGCCTTTCTCCCTATTGACAGGATTTGCCAACCGTTCCAATGACCAGAAAATAAGAAAACTCGGAAGACCACATAATAATCAAGTCAAAACGTTGCATCTAATTCCGAGTGTATTTTTAGCTACCCCTCATGCCACGCTGTCTCAAACAGGTCGCTAACTCTTTGTTCGTGTTGTCATGTTCTCAGCGGCTGCACAAGCTCTGAATATTTGAAGCCCTCTCCCTTTTTTTTGTTTTATATTTAGACGTCACGTTTCCGAGTCTCGTTCCGCTCCGCACGAATTGGATAATCTTGTAGTTGACTTGACTCTGCAAGTATTTGGGAGAAGGAAGTACTTGGTGCATGTTCAACAGCAGAGAGAGAGAGGCACGTTGAGCCAAAAAGCATCTTAACAGACGGTGGCTGATGTACATCTGTGGTATCAGCATTGAACATCTGTCTCTGGCAGTTGTGGACAGACAACATCGCTGCTCAATTCTTCATGTCTGAGTCATCCCGTGCAGTGTCTTCATTTGGTGCTGATGTCATATTAATCTGAATGATTTATGACCCTCAAGGGCACAGCTTGGGAAGACCCAGCCATGCTCACATATTAGAGTAGCCAGCAGCAGTTTGGACAGCTCTAACCTCACAGCCCAGTTTCCTCCAGAGCTGAGACCGTTAGATTTTTTTCCTTTTTTTTTTTTTTTTTCTTTCTTTCTTTCCTTCCTCCACCTGGCATGGGTGGAAGCCTGTTTGCATGCATGCACCGACTCACCCCCACTGGGGCTGGTTTTGTTTGGGAGAGGAGATGGAGAGGAGAGTCCTTGGCGTCTGCATTCTTGCCCTGGAGAAAAGAAGCAGATGGCATCAACACCCCCCCCCCCTCCTCCTTTCCCCGCAAAAAAAAGAGAGAGCGAGAGACAGGCAGTCTCCCTCTTCCTTTCTGTACAGGCACATAGAGCAGCATCTCTCTGCAGGGGACAAAGACATGGCAAATGAAGGAGTTAGTGGGAGGGTGCGACATGAAAAGGTGGGGCTGGTGTGTGTGCGTGCGTGTGTGTGTGTGTGTGTGTGTGTGTGTGTGCGTGTTCTGTTGGGGGGTGACGGGGTTCCTTTGGCAGCCATTAGCTACAGATGTGACATGTGGGAAGCAGGGGGATTTGTGGCCTCGAAAAGAAGGATGACAAGGAAGAGTGTGTGAGTGTGTATGTGAGTGTCTGCTTGTCTGTCTGTCTGTCTGTGTTTGTGTAGCTGTTGGACAGCCTACCCCCACGTGACTTAAGAATTAGGTAATTGATTTTTGCTATTCGGGTCAAGCAAGTGTTTCAGCTGGATTATAGAAAGCAGTTTATACTGCTGTGTGGAAATACCATATGGGTCAATTACTCTGCTCAAAACAAGACTGTCAAGCCAAAAAAACAAAACACCCCCCAAAAGACCCCTCAAGCACAGAGAGATGATCTTCATCTTAGACCCTACTAAACATACAATCTTCACACAAAAGCCTGTAGCCAAACAATTGAAGTTATATTCAGTATTTGAAATTACGTTTTGTAACATTATTAGATATTGATAACAAAAGAGATGAGATTATGATGTCACACACACACACACACTCACACACACACACACTCACAAACACTAAACAAATTTGATGTGTTGATTCAATTATCAGATCAGTGGCTTGATGATATTTTAAACGGAAAACGAAAAAAACTTAATGAGTCAACAACATGTTCCTTCTCACTAGGAGTAAAATGAGATCATTAAAACCGTCTTCATGGCATGTTCTGTAGCCCAGTAACCGCATCATATGACATCATGCTTCACTGCACTAGTGTAACTCCATAGATCTACTCTTAAATGCCACATGACTTGCCTTTTATGGAGATACATAGATTGGGAGGGGGGAGGGGAGGGGAGGGGGTATTGAAAGAAAAGCCAAATCTCATATGAACAGCTGTCTTTCCTTTTGTGAACAGCATCTGTTGCTTATGGTTGCCATAAAAACAGGGGTGGCTAATTTTCTTTGCTTGCAGGTCATATGTTGAAAAAGGCCAAAGGCAAAATATTTTAGAAATGGTTGTTCCAGGTCAGGGGTAAAACACACAGATGCTACTCAGGTTTTGAATACCAATCTTAGAACAATTACTAGTGAAATAGATTAGTGTTAGTACTAGATTAGTGTGACAACAGGCCACATTGCCTTTTTTTAGGCACATGAAATATAGCAAAGGGCCACAATTGGCCCCGTGGACTTCATTTGGCCATCCCTGATATAGAGACATCAGCAATTAGATATCTTTCCTGCTCACAAAAGCACAATCTCTGTGTTTGTGTTGTTTTCCTTTGAAACCTTTTGTATGAGAGGCCAGAGGCCTGACTGTATTTTGCCAAACCACAGCGTTAGTAGTCAGTGGTCATTGACAGGGCAGGGCACAGGACACACACCCAGGAGACCACCATGGCTTGCATTTGTGACAGGACACAAGAGTGATATTAGCATATCAATGACAGCAAAGAATAACTTGTTCCCCTAGCATTGCTATTGGATTGTAGCATTGTATTTTCACCACAGTACAGCCGTAGTCAGACACACACTCACAAACTCCGGCTTTTGTTTCATACACACACACACACACACACACACACACACACACACACAAACAAACAACATAGCACAGATAACATCAGCTGACACACAGTAAACATTTCCAAGTGATATGAAGGGGGGGGGGCTCTCTCTTTCCCTCCCCTCTCTGTTTTCCTCCTCTCTCTCCTTTCTTTTCCTCCTCTCCTCTACCCCTCCCCTCTCCTTCTCTTTCCTCCCTTCTCCTTGCCTGCTTTCTCCTCTCCTTTCCTCCCCTATCCACTCTCTCAACCTTTCAGAAGCATTCAGGCATGGGCGCTCTCTGCTTGCGCCGAACAGAGAAGTGACCCATTTTTATCAGCGCATGGCCATTTCCTCAGAGGCAACGGGATTCTCTCTAGCCCCCTTCACTTTCCTAAACCCAGGCCCGCGATTGGTCCAGAACTAATGATGCGGACGCGGGCCGCTGGCTCCCTCTCTGCGCTGCTCGGGCGGGCTTATCGCCACGGTAACTAGAGAATCGAAGTCTGTGTGCGTGTGTGTGCCATGTGCAGGTAACCCAGAGGGACACACCTGAGGGGTAACACAGATCCGCCCGAGAGAAACAACAACGGCCTCGCCTGGATCCACATTAATCTTGTTCAAAGTGACGCCCATGTATAATGAATGAGGCTGAGTGTTTGACCCCAGGCGTCGCCCCAGCATGGTTTAACCCCTAATGTGTGAGGTCACATGTTCTCCTGATAACCAGAACAGCATCTTTGGGTCCCATAGGTGGGTTTCAACAGTGAAACACAGATTCACTTCCATTCTCCCATGGTATCCTCTGAAATGAGAGGTTTTGCTTCTTGTGCATGAATCATGCATGTGTGTGTGTGAGTGTGTGTGTTGACAAAAATGTGTAAGACAGTGGAATAAAATCCATAGGATGTTTTGACTATAATAATAACCTCTTTTTACGTAACAGGCTGTTACATAACCCCTCAGCTGCTTCTCCCTCTCCCTGTGAGAGGCTTCTGGCGGAGGAGATGGAGCTACAAGCTTCCTCCCAACCCCCACCCTCCCATACCATACACACACACACACACACACACTCACGCGACATGGAAGTGGCATGTGCATGCGTGTGTGTGAGCAGCCGTTCACTTGGGGCCCCTAATCCACTTACTTGATGTGGCACATTGTCCAACAAACACACGTTAATAAATCTTCGTTTTTTTTCTCTTCTCAGACAAAAGAAGAGGAATGAATAAGTAAATCACTTCCTTCTCTTCAATCACATTATGAATGTTAATTACATTTCTTGGGCTGCTTTTTTTTTCCTTGTCATTGGTATTACATTTGCATTGCCTGGCAGACATCCAGAACTTCGCATTAAATCTTTAGGGAGGATTTTTAGTCAGTTAGTATGGTCTCTTATTCGCTAAACGCAGTAGACAGGGAACTGATAATTGGGTCAACATATCGAGTTGTTTACAAGCTTTGTTGAGAACCATAGACAGATATCTGGGATCGTCCATACCAGACAAACAAATACAATACAAAAACAGTGAACCAGCAGGGCACGTTTCAAAGAGTTGTATTAAAAATTGAATACATTGTTAAACCAGTACTGCCTCTGGACTGAGAATTTCTTTAATGATTATAGCCAGCTAGTGGATCATTTAGCATTCATAGCCCACTGTGAAACAATGGGTTATACAAAGTACAATAAAATCACTGTATTGCTAATGTTAGCCATATTTTTCAGTTACAGTGATCAAACCTATTACACAGTATTTCATTTTTATAATTAATGAGGAATATTAATTAAGACTTGAATGTAACATGTTTTATTTCATTGTAGTTAATATTATTCACATTTTTCCTCATGGAAAAGTCGCTAGGCTATCTCCATTCAATTCCTGATTAGACAGCCATCTTTCTCTTGTCTGTAGTCCACATCTGCCCCCGCAGCATCAGTACCACTGGACATGACTGGTCCTGATTAGTCCCATGCTGACTATAGTATACACACCAGACATTGTGGGGACCTCCAGCCTTGCCTCACTGCCCTTAAACTTTCCCTTTTCGTTTATACCCACTGTCCTCTACTGTCTCTCCCTTCCTTTAACGTCCTCGGTCCCCTCTCCACCTCCTCCTCCTCCTCCGCCTTCTCTTCCTTCTCCACGCTCTCCTTCTCCTCTGTGAGATAATGGCCGTGTCCCGAGTCTGTCCCCCATAATGAGGCCCAACAGATGGAACCCTCTATCTGCCAGTGGAGAGAGAGAGAGAGAGAATTGTGAGAGACAGAGTGAGAGTGGGGGGAGACACAGAGAGAGGGAATGGAGAGAGAGAGAGAGAGAGGGAGGAAGACGGAGAGAGGAGAGGGAGGGAGGTTAGCCTAATGGCTTTGTCTGACAGACCATGACCATGCAACAGATCTTTTTTTCTCCCTCCAGTGTAGCAGTGTGTGTGTGTGTGTGTGTGTGTGTGACTGACTCTTAAGCATATTTCTGAACATACTGTATGTTTATCTATATCTGCTCATTAAATAAGCATTCATCATGGATTGTGTCAGATAAGAAACTGAAGATCTACATGTGAGTTTATGGCAATGATGTCTTCTTTTCTCTTTATCAGTTAGATTCTTCCCTCCCTCTCTGTCACTCTCTCTCTAGCTCTCTCAAATACACACACACACACACACACACACACACACACACACACACACACACACACACACACACACACACTTGTCCCTCTTGGCTACAGGGCAAAAGGAACTTGCATTACATTCTGAAAGCAGAACTTGACCCTATTCTCCAACACTATACACAGATGGAACCCTGCCAAAAAATTTTGGAGGCAGGGCGATTTTTTATCATTCATTTCTAAACCAGGCTAAATATTTTCATCATTATGGTGTAGCATTTGTAATAGCATCTGTAATCACTGTTCAACAATTTAGAACAAACAAGCCTAAATGAGCCAGAAAAATGTAATTATGAAACACATCTGATGTTCATAGAGTATATTTTGTGAACATTGCATCTGTTTCACCACTTAACTGCTATCAAGCTCTATAGAAACACCTCTTCAGTACACGTCCTTCAACAGGCCTATAAAACATTCACACAAACCATACAGCGTTCAGCATACAGAAAATCAATTGAATTACACCCCCAACCCCCCTCACACACACACACACACACACACACACACACACACACATACATCCACCCACACACCTAATTTGGTTTAGGCCTGATGTGTCTGAAAGAATAATAACTGAATACCTGTGCTGTGTTGTGCTGTCTGATGAATGGCCTGGAGTGCTATACTAAGGCCTATGGAAAACACATCTATTGATGGGAGACGCTGGAGGAGCAGAGCAGAGCAGAGCAGAGCAGGGGTGTCTGGGGACAGAGATAGAGCCCGAGGGGGAGAGGTAGGACTAGAAGACCAGGCAGAGTGGAGTTGGGTTTGGATGGAGATGAGGCTGAGGCTGGTGATGAGGCTGGGGGTGGGTGGATGGAGAGAGAGAGAGAGAGAGAGAGAGATGCAGCAGTTGCCTTGCTGTATCAGAACCTGTTACCATCACCGGGCACCTCTGGGACCATGATGTAAGGGGAAAGGTGGGGGTGGCATGTGTGTGTGTGTGTGTGTGTGTGTGTGTGTGTGTGAGACAGAGAGAGAGAGAGAGAGAGAGAGAGAGAGAGAGAGAGAGAGAGTCAGTTGAACGGTGAAAACAAAGAGCTGCAGAGGGTGGAGGAGGAG
This sequence comes from Sardinella longiceps, assembly GCA_027497455.2. Classification (NCBI taxonomy): domain Eukaryota; kingdom Metazoa; phylum Chordata; class Actinopteri; order Clupeiformes; family Clupeidae; genus Sardinella; species Sardinella longiceps. The sequence goes on from JAODXP020000029.1 coordinate 26,332,317, forward strand.
GAGAAAGGGAGGAGGGGACAAAAGATGGAAATCAGAGAGAGAGAGAGAGAGAGAGAGCAGTGGTGTAGTTTGTAGTTAGTGTGTGGTGTGTTAATGGTGAGCAGTAATACTAGATCTCCATGCCTGGGAGGGAGAGAAATAAAAGGAGGGGGGGGGGGGGTAAATGACGAGAGCAGAGAGCATAAGAAACAAAACAGACATCTTTGCTGTTTTTAGCAACTTGGTGAGACAATCCCTCTCCGTGACAATTATCATCGTCATCGCAGTGACACGACATCCTTACGCGTCCTGAAGCACAATGACTTGTTTGGGTGGAACGAGGTGACCTTTTAACTCAGAGCGTGAGGCCTGAATTTTAGTGTGTCATCCATTGGCCATCACCACCACTCCAGCTCCAAGCTCTTACTCAGTATCTGTCTATCTATCTATCTATCTATCTATCTATCTATCTATCTATCTGTATGTCTGTTTTTCTCTCTGTCTGTTTGTCTGTCTGTCTATCTTCTCATCTATCTATCAGCCAAGTGAATGTGTGCACTAAATAGGCCTTTCCCTTCTGTCCACTCCCGCCCAAGTCCATCTCTGTGTGTGTGGCCAAAGCAGATTGAGAGGGAGGGGAGTGCTGTGGAGGGCTTTGACTGCGGTGAGGTAATTGGATGAAAGGAATTGTGGTGTAAAGGGCTCTGATCATATGTCCTGGTGAGGTATTGTTTCTTGTGGTGGAAACACAGTGGAAAAATTGTGCATTATTATGATACATTATGGTACAGTATATCATGATACATCATGGTGGTTGGGTAGGTTCTTCACATAACCCAATCTGTGTGGTAGTCTATTTGTCTGTATACCACCACCCCCTTCTTTCCTCAGATTTCTCTCTCAGTCCCTCACACAC
>JAODXP020000029.1:26338211-26358211 GCA_027497455.2 Sardinella longiceps
TTCACAGTTGATTCAAATATGACTATACATTACATAATTATGCATGTGTTTGCTTTCAAAATTATTATTTTTATTATATTAGTTGTGATAGTGATGTAGGATATGTGATTTCATGGATAAGATACATGAAGACTAGCCTATTCTGTTTCATCCTCTAGGGGTGACAGAAGTCAGAGTCTGAAATGCTATTGGAGAAGATCCAACAACAAACTTGACTTTCTTTTTTTTTCTTGACCTATCTATCTTATCTATATTTATATACCAATTTTTGTGTACCATTAATCTACAATAAATGCTATATAAAATATATGCAGGCCTATTTATAGTCTTTTTTCCATCAAGGTTGAAGTAGTTCAGTCACTGTCTAAAATGCACAACAATCCTGTGATCCTGACATCAGTGAGACCGTGAGCCAAGTTGAAGGAGACATTTGAGAGGTCAAAGGTCACACAGGTCAAGGCTCCTCTAGCTGTTACCCCTCTTGCTGGGAGGACACACTATGTGATGGAAAGGCAGTTGGATGTGGTTCCTTCAGCTCGCACAAGGCTGGAGGTCAATTTCAAGGTCAAATGGAGTCTCACTCAGATATCATTGAAGATTATCATCTGGCGTCCACTTAGCAATTTAGTCGGTTGGCAATGGGAAATTGAACTGCAACCAACAAGGTTACAAAGTTAGTTAGCAACTATGCATTTGGTAAATGGATCCCTGATTCCTGATTTGCCAAAAAGAAAAATGAGAACATTAGAATTGTTAAAAAAAGAAGGAAAGCAATTATAGGTGAGGCTTCATAGGTATACAATCCCAGATTTGTCTGGCGTAACTTTGAAGAGGACTTCAGGCTCTTCAGTACAAGAAGAAAAAAGGTCAATGTGAAAATGGTACTAACTTAAAGCCTCAATGTGTAGCCTTCAAGAAACATTAAGCGCAATGCATTTCAAAGTACGTGTTACAGCTACGGTAGCCTGCGCAACAATATGACCGTTTTGAGCTTCCGTATTCCAAGATGGCGGATTTACATGGAGAGTCTACCCCAGTTAATGTGAAAGCAAATGCGAAATTTCAAGCCAATACGGACACACAGAATTAATAGTTGTGATTAATATTTTTGAGAAAGGACAAGCTTGTCAACAGGTAAAACAGATTTTGATATTGAACAATAAAAACGTTACACATTGTACCTTTAATAACCAACTCAGACAGATGTTTTAAAAGCGTTTGTGTGTTTATTTGAGCATAGTCCTGCCTTAAGACTACCATCCTGTGTTATCAGATCAAATCAAATAAGTATACAATACAAACGAGAACACTTAAAGACACATCTTGGAAAATCATTTCCCCGAACTGCAACACTTGATTGATTCCTCAAAAGTTGAAGTTGTTTTTGTAGGTTGTTTAAAATATCACAACACAGAGCGCTGGGTCAACAAATAATTGGACAGAATTTCTTCCATTATGTGAAAATCAAACACAACCCAAACACGGCAAATAGATACATTTACGTGTTTTTATCATTGTGTGCCAGTATAAGTGTAAATGTAAATGTAATTACATTATATACAACTGCAGTAATTTTCGGTAACGGTCATCGTCGCTATGGCAATGTTTCCTTTCTTCCCTTGGCAGTTTTCTCTGAAGAATGGTCGCTGGTTTGGAGAAGGACATGCCAGTCCAAGTCTTCAGTATCAAGTCTTACACACATACACACACATAAACACACACGCACACACACATACACACAGACAGACATCCATATTCATTTCACAGCTTTGATAAAGTGTTATTTTCCGTGAGACAGATTATGCTGCTCGCAAGATGCTGCAAGACTGATGGTGTGTGGGTGTATGTATCGCAACAACAAGTGTTTGTGTGAGGGTGTGTGTGTGTGTGTGTGTGTGTGTGTGTGTGTGTGTGTGAGTGTAGTAGAGAGAGAGAGAGAGAGAGAGAGAGAGAGAGAGAGAGAGAGAGAGAGAGAGAGAGAGAATCTCAACAAAATATGACACCATCCTCATCATATCTGTTCACAGTCACATAGCCTGTTGACTCTGCATATGTCGATGACATGGCAAACAGGTTGCTGAAAAGCCTTTAAAGTGAGAGAATGCAGTGCAGTGTGATGTCTGAAAATGTAAAGGCATTAGACGCTGCACGAGTGCAAAGCAAGTCCGGCTGATGGTGGAAATTTTGCAACCTTAACGATTACTAATTGGTGATAATTGCAATGGTTTTAATGGGCATAACAGATGATACTGAAGTGAAGGTTTGGAATACTGTTTAACAGTAGCACATAGTCTAGAAAATACAATGGCAGTTCATTTTTTTTTTTTTTTAACTCTGAACAGGCACATTTTTGACTTGAAATGTCATCCTCTTCTCATTTGGAATTCTAACATTAAGTTTATTCTAATTTTGGGTTTAACCACAATAAAGCACGCTTCACATGATTGGCAGTGACAAGTTGATTTTTTTTTTCTTCTTTTTTTTGGGGAATGTCACAACAATATTATCTTCCCGGGTGAAAAGCACATCAAGTTAAAGCCAAAGGAAAGCCTCACTCCAATTCCCTTTCATTTCTCTCTTATAAAAACAAAATCAAAAGGCACCCAACCACCATCATTTCAAAACGCATTTAACCAACACAGGATCCTGAAAACACATACACACACATACAGTACACTTTCCTCCAAACTCAGAAGCAAACAATACTATTCTCCTTCAGAGGAAACCGTCACTTCCCCTTCACTCACACACACACACACACACACACACACACACACACACACAGAGAAAATCAACCTACCAACCTAACAGCTCTCATTCAATAACCAAACCTGAAAAAGAAACACACTTCCGTGTTGGAGCTCTTAAGGGGAATCCTGCCCCTTAAACAAACACGATAAACCAAATTTAACACTCTGATGTCTTTGTTAAAGAGTATTGGGATACATACACACACACACACACACACACACACACACACACACACACGGTACAAACATATTCAAGGCATTAACCATCAGTCTGAATCAAGTCAAGTCTAAATCCTCCATAGAAAAGTACGGCTCAAGGGAAACGTCCCACTGACAACTGTGTGCCTTACAGTTGACCGTTTTTTTCATCCCCAGAAGGAACTTGAGTTTTCCTTTTAATAAGGAAACAATGCGCAAGTTACACTCACAGCATTTAAAGTCCTGTGTTCAGTTCCTCTTGCTTGTGGTCTGTCTTTGTATGTATGAGTGTCTGTGTGTGTGTGAGGTCACCCACATAAACACACATATACCTCATAGTATATAAAGTAATAATGTGCACACACACACACACACACACACACACACACACACGTGTCCACTACCATGTGTTCATCTACAGTCGGGTGTCAGGTGATCACGTAGCTCGTGACCCAACAGTTCGTTCCAAACTTCACATCTAAGGGGGTGTCTGTTGCTCCTCTCCTCGCCTCCCTTCCCCCCACCCTTGGTCCACCCTCTCCTCCTGTCTGGTGGGGAGATGTCCAGCTCCCTCTGGTGGAGGGACAGGGGGAGTTTCGGGTGTCTATCCATCCTTGCCCTCGGAGCTCTCGGCTGGGGCAGGAGCCTCCTCTGAGGTGGGTGACTGGGCTCCTCCTGGGCCATCTGTGGACACAGTGTGGCACAGTGTGAGATTAAAGGGGTGCTCCGGAGTGATTTCAAGCATTAAAGGGGTGCTCTGGAGTGATTTCAAGCATAGCCCTATTGAACGAGCCTTCTAAATGCACTAGTTAGCGAGCGGAACAAAATAATTTGGAACAACATAGATCGAACGCGAAAGCGAACAAACACTTTACACTGAATCAATGGAAATCGAAAGTAAGATCTGAGGTACTGGTGACTCAATGTAAAGGGCCTGTTCGCCATTGCGTTCGTGTTCGGTCTATGCTGTTTGAAATTCTTTCATTCCATGCGAAATCCAGTGCTGTTAGAAGGCTCGTGCAACAGCACTTTGCTTAAACTAACTCCGGAGCTACGCTTTAACTTACGACATGCGGACAATGCTACAGTGGGAGCATTAGGTCATTACAGGTCATTGTCAGAAGCTCATATGTGAAGCATATACAGTACTGTACATCTAAGTGTGGAGGGACAGAGATCATGACAGACAGAGATAGAGTTGAGAAAAAGAGACAGACAGAGTGAGATTAACACACTACTGTACGCGTGGGCTTAAATGCTAGTATGCTGTTAGGTCATGACAGGTCATAGTCAGGTCACTATAGGTCATAGAAGCATATACTGTACATATGGTTAACATTAACTGTACATGTAAGTGTGGTGGTACAGAGATCATGGCAGACATAGAGTGATAGAGTGGAGAAATAGGAAAAGACAGACAGACTGATAGACAGACTGACAGAAAGAGAGACAAGGAAAGAGTGAGTTTAGGGACACAGAGACATACTGACTGACAGACAGACAAGGAATAAGAGGGATAAAAAAAAGATATAAAATATCTTTAAAAAGAGGGCAGACAAAAAACACAATAAAATGAAATAAAATGACTTTGAGGTTTTTTCCAGACAGCAGAGTTGAAGTGAGCTGGCAAGTGCAGACCTGTGACAGCGAGTTCGGCCAGCTTGAGGGGCAGGTCAGTGGGGTTGACCCCTGCCGGAGAGCCCAGGATATCGGGCAGGGCATTGCGCCGCCCCGAGCGGCTCGAGGAGGCGAAATCCAACGCCGGCTCCACCTCGGTCATCTCAGGGTTCTAGGAAAAGAAGAGAAAAACACTGTGCTTAACATTCATTCATACACTAAATGCATATGGACATCATGTTGACACATACTTATGTACAATGTACATAAAGCACATCATTTTTTAATTCAGACCACATAAAGGGCATTGATTACAGTAAGCTATATATTTATGTGTATGCACACACATAACTGTAGATTTACAGTTAATTTATATTGCACCAATGCCATGCCAATAAAGCACTTTGACCAGCCAAGCAGAGAAAGCGGGAGAGAGAGAGAGAGAGAGAGAGAGAGAGAGAGAGAGAGAGAGAGAGAGAGTCCAGAATCTCATCTCCACATCTCTTCATTAATGCACCATTCAAGCTCACCCAACACTGCACTTCTTGGCCACAAGCCTTACATCATCCATTAGGCTCCAGAAGCAAGAAATCATGCAGAATAACCAGGCCCATTGCATCCCATTTGTGGGCTAAAGCACTAGGAAGTACATTGTGAGATCTACAGAGATAATGAAAGCAGGACAGAGACACAAGAACAAGAAAACAGAGACGAGAAGTGGTGATAGATAGGACAAGGGGCACAGACGGAGACACAGAAAGAGAGCTTTATTCGTTTAAAAAGTGGTGACCAGGAGTCATTTCAAACCCAGTATGAGTCCGCACTAGGGGGAGCTCTTGTAACAACGCTCGCTTTACCATCCCTCTGCCATATTGTGATGTTCTGTGTGTGTGTGTGTGTGTGTGTGTGTGTGTGTGTGTGTGTTTTTCAGAGTAAATCAGCATTGTTGTTGCTGTGTTTGACAACACAGTTCAAAAATATGCTTCCCTGCCTGCCTGCCTCTTCCTTCACCGTCTCTCACTTAACGTTTGTTTATTTCACAACTCGACTCAAACAAACAAACAAACAAACAAACACAGTCCTGCAGACATCCGACTCTGTGGCCTTGGTGAGACATACCTGAGAGAGAGAGAGCGATTCTGATAGTTAAGCGGCACATTGTGAGAATAGCAAAACCCGCACAAAAAGAACACGATTGTACCGGCAGTGTTTGTCTGTTGTCACGGCAACTGAATTCAGGCTAAGTGACTGATGGATGTTCAGCAATGATGTCAGTCTTCATTTCCACAAACACACAGACACAGACATGTGTTCAAGAAGCCCTCACAGATACACACACACACACACACACACACACACACACACACACACACACACACACACACACACACACACACACACACACACACACACACACACACACTCATTTCAAGAGAGACTGATTGTTAGCACAACTGTTGTTCTGTTTTATTCTATATTATTCCAGTATTCCATTGGCTGTGTTAAAGCCTAGTGGAAGTAGTTTGAGAATGACACAGAACAAGAAATGGTGCAGACACACAAATACACACACACACACACACACACACACACACACACACACACACACACACACACACACAATGTGTGAAAAGCATATTCATATCTATCATATCTATGTAGTCACTGTCACATATAGCATACTAACCTGCCACAGCAAATGAATATAGATTTGCTATATGCAAACATTTGCACTGGTATAATTTTGTTATCTACATAGCTTAAAACACACTTTAACTCAAATGAACCTACCAAATAGTCTCTCTCTAAATGCAGCTTACACACACAAATATATACAGACATGCACACACACACACACACACACACACCAAGCTGCTGTTTCTATGGTAACGGGAGGAAAATCACCTCTGGCAGACAAACATTTGAGTCTAGCTCTATTCTTTCCCACTGTCTCTCCTCCCTCCTCTTGTTCCCTGTCTCCCTTTCTCTCTCTCTCTCTCTCTCTCTCACTCTCTTCTACCCTCCATCCCCACCCCCTCTCCAGTTTCCCCCTCTCTTCTCCCCCAACCTCTCTCTTTCTCTCTCTCTTTCTCTCTCATCTCTCCTCCTGCCTTCGGTGCTGTTAAAATAATCTGCCTCTCTGCTGGAGCCTCTCTTCATCACCATCCTCATCCTCATCTGTAGCTACAGCTCTTCCTCTGAAAGCTGCTTATTCTGGCACTGAGCTGCCCTGAGAGACACGCCAGGTCTGGGCCAGAGTCCAGCCAAAACAGGCCCAGATCTGTGTCGAGTCTAAATGTTCAAATGAAACAAGCCGCAGTCTTGAACCTGCTATACGATATATGTAACCTTGAGACAAGCAAGCATTTATTCATGTATCCATTCAAACTTTTCTATTACACACACACACACACACACACACACACACACACACACACACACACACACACACACACACACACACACACACACCTTTGCAACTGTCAAGGAGAAGCTACAGTCTGGCCATCTGTTCACTCACAGTTGCAGTTAAACCCCTTACCAGGAAGGGTTCAGACTCATTCTTCAAGAGGTCGGAGGTGTGTTTGTGTGTGTGTGTATGTGTGTGTGTGTGTGTGTATGTGTGCAAGGAGGGTGAAGAGGGAGAGTCTCCTCTTCTAAATTTCATCTCCATTTTACGTGTGATCTGAACCTCTAGCACCTTTGTCTTGTGACTTTCCCCATCCCTGAGCCCTTCCTCCCTGTCTTGTGGTCCAAACTGAGAGTGCATTGGCAGCGCTTCCTATTGTGAAAACTGAAAATCTCACTCCACCCTAGGAGGAAATAACATTGAGACTTACATCTCTGTATGACCACTGACACCTTTGTATTACATGCTGGTTGTTTGTTTGTTTGTTTGTGTGTGTGTGTGTGTGTGTGTGTGTGTGTGTGTGTGTGTGTGTGTGTGTGTGTGAGTGATGGCCACAGGTTAGAACTCACAGGATCATTTGGCTTTCAACTCTTCTGGATGCTGTATGTCCAAAGAACTAAATGGCCCCAACGTCCTTGCTTTCCCTCTCTCTCTGCTTGCCATTTCATTTGAAATTAGAAATTTTCTATCTATTATTTTGCTTTCCTTTTCATCTGAGTGCTTTTCTCCTCCCTTAATTTTGTTTTCCACCCACTCTACTCCTTGCTTTCCTGCATCTTTTTCTATCTCTCTTTCTCTCTCTCTTTACCCTTTGCTTTCCGGCATGGACACCCCCCCCACACACACACACACACACACACAAACACACACTCCCCACTTCCCTGCACGCTTTTTATTTCTCTCTCTCTCTCTCTACTCCTCTCTTCTTCCCCTCCTCTTCCCTCTCCCCATTCCCCCTGTCGGAGCTCCGCAGTGGCAGTGGCGGCGGTGGCGGGCGAGGCGGCAGTGTGTCAAGGCCCCTCTTTGTCTCAGCTGTCCAGGCCGGGGAGACGGGCTGTAATTAGGCTGTGGCAGGTCTGCAGCTGCTCGCCGCATGCGCTACGGGTGGCAGACAGCTAGAGGACAAAGTAAGGAGGAGGCAGAGACTCTCTCTATCTCTCTCACACACACACACACACACACACACACACACACACACACACACACACACACACACAAATACACACACAAAGCCTGCCTGGTCTACATTGCAAAGGGGCACCACAGAAGGAACCGAGGGCTAAAGCGACATTTGGACCAGATGATTTCGTCTCTTTGCATACACACACACAAATCATACACACACACACACACACACTCTCTCTCTCTCTCTCTCTTACACACAAATACTCTTTTGCTCTGTCTCATTCTGTCACACACACACACACACACTAATGCCTTTTGGTTTCGGAGATTATGGGTCACTGTTCTCTACTTGTTAGAGATGTAAAGGACATCTCCATGGAGACGCACCACTCACACTTTAATAAATGTGTAATGGAGGTCAGAGGTCGCGGGGAACGTTGTGTCTCCACAGCAGCCCTCTCTAAGCAGATCTGAGGCTTGGCTAAAAACAGCCTAATCATTGAGCCTAATGCATGAGGAGGAGGCTGTTGAATGAGGAAGACCAAAGCCCCATTTAGTCACATGTGGCCGTGAATGGCCTCCCATCTGCCGTGAATGATGACAGCAGCTTTTCTACGCAAAAAATAGGTCATTACGTTTGGGTTAATGGGGAGACTTTGTAACCGAGACATTTTATTAGCCATGTCCCGGATGACAAGAGTCATTTTCTTTTTTTTTCTTATGGTTTACTGCGTGTCCATAAATACCACACAAACACACGCTGGATCAAGGCTACAGACTCTTTAAGATCTCCAATCATTAATCCAGGAAGTGAGAAGTTTGTGCGTAAGTGTAAGGTGATATATAGGCCATATAGATACTCTGGAGCAGTTGGAGTTCATAATATCTGATAACTTCCTGTAACTCTGTTCTGATTTCTGCTCACTTATCTACTCTTGACACAGGTATTGGGTGGGGGATGATAATAAGTCGATTAAATAATGGTGATAGATCTAATCAAACAATATGGTCTACCCTGAAATAACATTGCATATCTGTGGGCTTGGGTGGCATACCTCTTTGGAGTAGGATATGGAAACAGAGAATAGCACCTTTTCGAATGTGTATTTTCACAATTCAGCTTGTTTGTGCCATTTTTTTTTCAAGGATTCCATTTCCTCACACTAAAACAGTTAATCTTTATCACCACGGAAGTAGAGATCAAACACTCAAAAGAGTCAGAGCTGCTTGTCTTGGCAGATTTATACGACACACTTACTGGTATATGTCCAAAGGTCAAGGTTTATCGTTTCAGTTTCACCTGAGAAGCGTGCTGTTGATTTACGTGTTCTCCGTCAAGAGAATTCCAGTATCTTTCACAACAACAATCTAAGAGCACCAAATGACGTACAGTTGACAAGCCATTGTAAAATTAAAAGAATAAGACGTATACTCCTCGGCCATAAACATACTGGTCTTCTGTAGAAACATTTAACCCAATTTATTGCAACAGTAAAACAAAGAGTAAAACACCCTCTACCACAGAAATGATGGTGACAGTGTGATATATGTGCCTTGTGTAGGCTGGCTAATCATGGTGGAGAACAGAGGCCCTTTCAGCACCATGGAGAGGGCTAGCTGCTGCTGGGCTGTGCTGTGCTTGGACTGAGCTGGGCTGGGCTGCTAGACTGATCTATGGCTTGTCCTCTGTCTGTTTGCCATCCATCTAACAGCACAAGCAAGTCAGTGAGGAGCAAGAGGAGATAACAGCAATGGAGGGGGGGGGGGGGGGGGTGGAGAAGAAGGGATGCAGAGAGGAAAAAGAGAGAGAAAGAGATGGTGGGGCAGGGAGAGAAAGGTAGGTAAGGTGTGTGTGTGTGTGTGTGTGTGTGTGTGTGTGTGTGTGTGAGTGAGTGAGTGAGAGAGTGAGGAGAGAGAGAGAGAGAGAGAGAGAGAGAGAGAGAGAGAGAGAGAGAGAGAGAGAGAGAGAGAGAGAGAGAGAGAGAGAGGTGAGGGGGAGACAATGTGAAAAAAGAAGGGAGAATGTGTGAGTGAAAATGTGATAGCGAGAGAGAGTGTGGTGAATCCTCGCTCTGTCTAGACTGGCACAGCCAGTGTGTGTGTAAATTAGCCATTCATATCAATGTGTGTTCAGCCTCCATATAACCTTCAGGACTATTTTCAGCTTTCTACTCCAGCATCTTTACTTCCTGTCCACAGCAACCACACTCCAATTTCACACTTACTAGCCAAAGTAACACAACACAAGAATTAACCCCAACTATTCTAAACATACATACCTATAGACAGTAATGCATAATCAACTATTTTTGAGATTGTCCTCCAAATCTTGGTGATGATGATTCAGGAATCATGTGAAAAAACTAAAAATAAAACAATCATCCCCCTTGTACTCCAGTGTAGATACAACACAGACACCATTCTATAATGTTCTATAATTGTGAATGACAAGGTATGCATTGACAAGGAGCTATTTAGCATGCTGTCAAGTCAGTGCAAGTGAGTCTCTGTCTGTGGCATTTGCTAAGCTTTGGTATGGTCTTTTCCACTTACATAATTTTTCAAATCAATTAACATAACAATGCATTCATTGTACATCTTACAAATCTTTACTTTTTTAGGTCTCAGAATTAAGATCTTTTACAAAGATTTAGTTCCTCAAAACTTCAGTGCCTCTCTCTCTCTCACACACACACACACACACACACACACACATATTTCCTTTTCCTTCCCTCTTTCTCCATGCCCCCCTCTTTCTCTTCCACTCACTCTCTATATTCCTCTGACCATAGTTCCTGGCAGCGGTGATGTCCCATGGCTTCTCCTAAATCAGGTCAGTCTGACTGTGCTCATCGTGTCACACTGCAACATGACTCACAGCAGCAGAGATGAGATCAGCATATTCAGCACACACACACACACACACACACACACACACACACACACACACACACACACACACACACACACACACACACACACACACACACACACCTCATCCTTTCTGAACCAAACTGGACTACAAGGTATCCAGGCATTGTTCCATCTGATTCAAGCTGTGCCAGAGTCTTAACTAATCAAATTCTCTGGTTGAGATGGTTTATTCCAGCCTAAGAGAGTAGAACGCCCCTTTTCTTCCAACAATTCACTGAAGCAACTGAGAAATTTTACAACTTTTGAAATCACCTTCAGTGATTGCACATGTAGAAAGCCTACAGCCTAACTTTATGTATCAATTTAATCGGAATGCCTTGTAATGACTGACATACAGTAAGTCTGTATAACATTCACAAATACCTCACTCATAAAGCAAAATGACAAATGATCAGTTCTACAGCCTAGTACATCACTTCTTTACCCCTTTAAAATGTTAATAGGGGGTGGCATAGCTCAGCGGGCTAGTGCGTCATACCGCAAATCTGGGGACCCGGGTCCGATTCCGACCCGATGTCATTTCCCGATCCATACCCTTCTCTCTCTCCCACTCATTTCCTGTCACACTCTTCACTGTCCTATCGAATTAAAGGCATAAAAGCTCTAAAAATATCTTTTTAAAAAAATGTTAATAGTGGCATTTTAGCAGAAATACAGTGTGAATAAATCAACTGTCCTGTTGTTTGGTGTTACTGAGAGCTGTCAGTGCAACAGCAATGAAAGTATTTGATGCGATAGTAGTAGAGCGCAAATAGTAGCACAGGGAAAAGAATCTGAACAAACTTCCTTCCTTTTGCCCTCATAAGCTAGTGTTAGCTGCTGTTTCACAAATTTGGCGCATGTTGCACCAAATTCTCCCATTCTCATACCTACCACAGCTCTCAGCAACATGAAACAACAGGACCACTCATTTAATCTCACAGGATTTCTGCTTTAATCACAAAAGAATTAAAAAAAAAAGCTTTATAACTGGCTGTGGTTCTTTGAGCTGTGGGTGCTTATGATACAGAATTGTAATGCTTCATGCAGTGTTTACTGTTGATGAATTGTTATTATAGAATATGAAGTATTAAGATACATGTTTTTAATGTTTAATTGAGTCACACTTTAAGTGAGTAATTAAGTAAGTACTTAATTATATCTTTGCTTTCTGTTATCTTCAACTGCCAGGAACATTAGGACAAGAAGCGAAAAAGAAAATGGCACCTTTTCCTCTTCTTCCTGTGTGCCAGGGGCCACATTTTAGCGTGAACACGTTCAGTAAAAGCTTTTGCGCTTCCGACATCTTTGGAGAATTATATAAAGAGACCCCGTGAAAAGGGAAAAAAAAAGGTCTTGGATTACTCCCCTCCCTCTATTTATAGTCGCCAGGATCATGTTCATACGCCGAACACCTCTCTTTGCTTCCATGGTAACCACAGTGCTGTAATCCTGGGCTTGCTCAGGATTGGGGAGCAAGCAAGCGAGCGAGCAAAAGGGGAGACTCTGATGTTTGAGAATCTTCCAGGCGCTCTTCTTTGTCTTCAAAGGCCAGAAAGCTAAAGCTTTAGGTAGATGTACTGAAGCAACGCTGGACTTGTGGGGAGACTGTTGTGGCTCCTCGAGAGATTGTGTGTCGTGAGTCGTGACCTTTGAGAATTGCCCGAGACGGAGCAAAAGGGGAATCAGACGAGGCATGAGGGAGAAGGGGTGTGTCGTGTGTGTGTGTGTGTGTGTGTGTGTGTGTGTGAAGGGAAAGATAGACAGGTTGTTACAGATTTTTAGTCATGACACATTGTTTTTCATTTACAGACTGTTAAAAACAGGCCTACTGTGTATAAAAAAGGCCAATACTGCACCCACAGACAGTGCACCCAAAGGCCTTTGCAGGTCACTCATGTTTTGGCCGTATTTACTGACAATACTGACTAAAATATAAACACACACACACACACACACAGAGGCCACAAAGTAGACTGGTAAGAAATAGCCATAACACAGATATTTATCCATGGGTTCAATAATCCTTCCTCCCCTGGCTCTTGATGTCCCTGGTGACATCACCCAAGAGAGTAACTGACTACACTACCCATAATTCAACAGCCACATCCCCAAGACAGCTGACTGAAGCAGAAACAGGGAGAGAGAGAAAGAGAAACACTAACTGTAAGCTGTTAAGGGTCTGTATGACTCTCATGAGATACAGGGAAAAGCAGGATAACAACTTCCTATGCACATCAAACCATTACACACATCATTAACTAATCTGCAACAATGACAAGTGTGCCAGAAAAGGCTTCTTAGTCATCCCTCACAGCACTGATGTCACTGCCCCAGGACGACACTGTTCTGGTGGCTTCCTTACTGAAACGCTGTCTATTTGGAAGGGGACTGGGAGGAGGGTATGAACTTTCTGTAAGTTTGGTCATAGGGGGATACCGCAACATTGCAGTTGTGTACTTTTGTGTTGTGTTGTGGTGCTTTTCCCTTTCTTTCGGAGGGCCGGGGGTTGTTGTGTAGCCTAGTGTTGTATGATTGCAGAGTGTTCTAAGAGGAGCTGCTGCTGCTGCTGCTACTGCTGGAATACGCTGACCTCACCTCTGTGCCTCCCTCTGACTCACGGCACTACATTACATGATTGCCTCAGTCAGCTTGACCTGATTCAAATAAAAAAGCACAGTGCAGGGACCAAACTAGCTCTGCTAGCCAGACACAAAGACCTCCTCTAACACATACATCTAGTATGGTTACACATTATATCTAGTGCAATTATATAAGGGGAAACAGCACTGAATCTCTCAGTCAGCAACAGCCAATGACCTTAGCTCATGGACACCACGCATACATCTGTGCTTTGTACTGCTATAAAGCTGATTGTGACACGACATGTAAATCTCTGAAAAAGGTTGAGGATTTTGTCAGTTGTTACCCAGAATTAAAGGGACACCATGCTGTAAGAATTGAAGGATAGTCAAAGCACTTTTTAAGGTTCCTCACTTTGTCACACTAGCAGAACCCATATTGGAGCTTTCAGGAACCCTTTTAAAAAACACACTAGCTCTCTGAAGATCTTTGAAGGATCCCGGAGGCTCTTGTAAAGGTGGAACCCAAAATGAGGAACCTTTACAAGAGCATCAAGTATCCTTCAAAAATCTTCAGTGAATGTACTTTTTAAAAGGGTTCCTGAACGATTGGCGTGTCTAAGCTATTTAGCTCATCTAATTTCCCGTCTGCTTCAGAATGGCTAGCTACAGGCATTCTCAATCCTGTCCTTAAAACAACTAATTTATTTTAAAACATGTGCAACTCACCGAGTAGTTAGTGTTCATTGATGTACCAAAACAAGTTTTATAGGGAAATACAGCTTTTGTTATGCTTTATTTGGCATTTTGGAACTTAATTTTGAGTCTCTACAACAGTCTTTACATTTTTTAGGTACTCAGCAACCTGTTAGAAAAAAAAAAAAAAAACGGAATGCAGGAAATGGCTGAGTCATAGTGTTTTGGCGCGCATAGATGATTACAATCTATAACATTGAGATAAAACGTGTCATATGTGTTCAAGGAGATGAGGTAAATGGGATGACAGCTCTTTTACCGAAGGGAAGTCATCGAAATGAGGATGTGAAACTTACGACAAGAATGATAACATAATGTGTTGACAGATATTGCTGTGCTAAAAGGCTTTCACTTCGGCTTCACCTCAGTATAATTTCTCATTTACACGCAACAGTTAGGTTAGCATGCAACCTACACCTCGATGACTGTGTGTTACACTCTAAGTAAAAGGAATGCATAACTGCTTTCAGGGAAATATAAACTTTGGCAAATATGTTGAAAATGAACTTAAATGACCAGGATTGGATACAGCATATCAGCTGACCATGACATAGCAAATGACATCATCAGTACCATATTACAAGAATATAAAATGCTTCCAAAATCTGGATGTATACACATTAAATGTGTATACATCCAAATGACTCCATACTACTTTATCTCTATCTGTGGTTGCATTTGACAGAACATTTGTTAGCCAGGGCATTACATCAGACAACGGATGTGACATGGATGTCCCCAGGCGGAAACGGAAGCAGATACCATAATCAAACCACTGAAGGCGCTTTCATTAATCTTTTCATCACAGTTTCTTCATTTTCACGACAATCAATGACTGGACTATTAAGTAATACCATTTTTTTTGAAGTTGTGTTCTGTAACTAACATTAACTGACACGGCATGACATTAAGATGCGATATCGTTCAAAACACGTGCTGACATGTGGCAATGTGCTCATACAATTAATCTACGAAACAAAGCTACAATTGGAGATGGAAATAATTCTACATGTGGTAAAAGTCACATTCTGGATGTCTTTAATGCTTCACTTTCAGCACTGAAAGCACAACAAACCATGTGAAACTGATAGTGATGAGATTAATTTATGAAACCATGTGAAACTGATTGTGAGATTAATTTATGAAACAGTTTCTATATGACCATGTGCTTTATTTTTTAGTTATCTGACAACTTCTTAGTGCTTCTGCTACGTATATCTATTGCCTTTAATATGCAAGGTTGCAAACCAAAGGTAGATGCCAAGAGGAAGCAGTAAGGGACAGTGCATTACTGGGGGGAGCAAGTAGTCTTGACTTGGCCAAAGTAACCGGTCAGCAAGCGATGCATTGAATAGAGACCGGTGGGCGGGCTCAGGGTAGAATTGAAGTCTATTTTATGCAAATGTGGAGTAATGTGATAGCCAATGCGAGTGAAGTCATGCATGATGAGGTTCTCTGGAACAGAACCTGGTCAAAATATAAAAATAGCAGAGCTAACAAAAACGAGCTCAAGTTTAGCGTTAAACTAAAAAGTTTGGGATCTATGACTTTGTATTTTGCACCAAAGCATTAAGCAACACGTTAAGTATCCCTCTCTCATTAGTACAGTACATGAATACAAATAAAAGTATTTATCACAGGTCATCTGTACCTGCATAAACTGAAAATTGAGTGGCCCAGTCAGGTAAACATGAAATCATAAAAAAAAAACCTGGAGGACTAGATGTCATTATCAGTACTGTATGAACATGAAACACTGTATGTGTATTAAATGGTATAAAGGGCTGGAGACCCTGACCAGTGTGACACACAAGTAAATGTGAAATACGCCTACATTTTTATATTTGTACTGAAGTCTCTCAAAACTGTGTATCTAAACCCTAATACAATCTTGAAAATAAACTTAAATGACCAGGATTGGATACAGCATATCAGCTGACCATAAGGTGAAATATGTGTGGGTACAGCATATCACCTGACCATGACATAGCAAATGACATCATCAGTACCATACTATAAGAACATAAAATGCTTCCAAAATTTGGATGTATACACATTAAATGTGTATACATCCAAATGACTCCACATACTACTTTCTGTCTATCTGTGGTTGTATTTGACGTAACATTTTTTAGCAAGAGCATTACATCAGACAACGGATGTGACATTTCGTGTCCTAGGCGGAAACGGAAGCAGATACCATAATCAAACCACTGAAGGCGCTTTCATTAATCTTTTCATCACAGTTTCTTCATTTTCACGACAATCAATGACTGGACTATTAGGTAATACCATTTTTTTTGAAGTTGTGTTCTGTAACTAACATTAACTGACACGGCATGACATTAAGATGCGATATCGTTCAAAACACGTGCTGACATGTGGCAATGTGCTCATACGATTTATCTACAAAACAAAGCCACAATAGGAGATGGAACTGATTCTACATGTGGTAAAAGTCAGATTCTGGATGTGTTTAATGTTTCACTTTCAGCACTGACACAACAAACCATGTGAAACTGATTGTGAGATTAATTTATGAAACAGTTTCTATATGACCATGTACTTTATTTTTTAGTTATCTGACAACTTTTTAGTGCTTCTGCTATGTATATCTATAGCCTTTAATTTGCTGTGACAAAAAAACCTTTATGCAAGGAAAATAATATCCAAAGGTTGCAAACCAAAGGTAGATGCCAAGAGGAAGCAGTAAGGGACTTGGGGAGAGGGGGGGATTGCCTGTGGGGAGGGCCAAGGAGAATCTGTTTCCCTGATCCATGATCTTTATTTTGACCTGATACATTTTCGACATTCTGTAAAACATGATTCTATTTCACGTATGGTAGCAATTCACCGGTCGGCACAGTGAGCGAGTTCACACCACTCCGAATGTGGCAGCACACAGATGCTACCTGTGTGCGCTTGACTTTACGGGAGTAACCCTGCAGTCACATTACGTACTAGCGACTTAGGCAAAGTGAGCGGTCTCTATTCATTTTCAAAGACAGCAAGCGATGAAATGTATGGAATAGAATTGAAGTCTATTTTATGCAAATGTGGAGTGATGCTACTCAGTGATAGCCAATGCGAGTGAAACCATGCGTGATGAGGTACTCTGGAACAGAACCTGGTCAAAATATAAAAATAGCAGAGCTAACAAAAATGAGCTCAAGTTTAGCGTTAAACTAAAAACTTTGGGATCTATGAATTTGTTTTTTGCACCAAAGCATTAAGCAACACGTTAAGTATCCCTTCCTCTGATTTCTTTTTCCACAAATCACAGCTTGAATGAGCATAACCTACTTTTATAACCATTAGAGAGAGCTCACCATTAGTACATAAATACAAAGTATTTATCTCAGGTCATTAAACAGGTCCGTATCTGTATAAACTGAAAATTGAGTGGCCCAGTCAGGTAAACATGAAATCGTAAAACAAATCTGGAGGACTAGATGTCATTATCAGTACTGTATGAACATGACATACTGTGAAATACTGTGTGTATTAAATTGCATGCAATAGCAATGGTGTAAAGGGCTGGAGCCCCCGACCAGTGTGCCACGCGAGCAAATGTGAAATACGCCTACATTTTTATATCTGAAACTGTGTATCTAAACCCTAATGTAATCTTGTACCTATGCATCTGTTTAGTTTCAGTTATTTATGCTGCTGTGATGCTCAATGCTGCTGCAGTCCAAAATCTTCCATGTGAGGGAATATTCGAAGATGGTTTCTACTCATATATGCTGCCAGCAGATATTGGCAAACTGACTGAAGATATATCATGTGATACACAGATAATTGTTGGGGTAAGACTTGATTAAACTAAGCTAGTAAAGACTCACTATCGAATCAACCAAATGTACTCATTCAATCTATTCATGGTGCATGGTGCATTCATCTTAGTCAACATTACACTTAAAAGGATCCCCGGCTAGTTGGGCATGTTAGCGTTATAAGTCTAGCATTGGCGTCAACTGTAATTGGCGTTATTCAGAGTAAAAGGTGCCATCAAATGGTTGTACTGCTCTCAGTCTAGCCTGGAGCTACACATGGACATATTAATTGATGGTTGGCGTGGGTTTAAATGGCAAACTTAACAGAAGATGTATTTTATTTTGCCATATTGTCCAAAACTGGTCCTGTACAACCATATAATTATGCTGAACCACCATTTGATGTTACACTTTACCCAGAAGTCATTGAGACGTAATGAAACTTTACGAGTAAACTGATTTTCAGGTTCTAAAAAACATTTTAATAATACAAAACGTATTTTTTTTTAATGTTTTTGAATAACGTCAGTTACAGTTGACGGCAATACTAATCTTATAACGCTAACATGCCCAACTAGCCGGGGATCCTTTTAAAGGAATTATTCTGAGTGAATCAACCATAGCCCTGTTGTTTCACATTGCTACGTGCTGTTGATAGGCATGACATGACAATGACCCAATTCCGTGCAATGCAGACCAAATAGCAAAACAACAGTTTCGTTTTCGTACTGTATGCCCATATCTGTTAGTGCTAGCTGCAAGTTCACATATTCGGTCAATGTTGAACCAAATCCTGCCATCACTATGCTGCCAGATATCACCAATAGTCTTAAAAGAACAAGGTTATGGACTGATTGACTTTTCCTTTAAAAACTATTACTTTAAATGTATTTAGCAGGCCTATTTCCAGAATAAATTCTGGTAATAAAACCCATGCTTTGACATGCTTTTAGTAGATTATTCTTGTCACATTCTATTGTATAATTCTCTCTCTTCATAGGGTCATGTAGGTGCTATTTTTGAACAAGGAAAAATACTAAACTTCACGTTGCCAGTATATAGAGTCATAATGAAGAGCTTCACACTCACATACTGCCCCACATCCGTTGTATTGGATGCAACCTGTCCAGGAAAAAAGGCAAACGTGCCTTGTACCTGTGAGTTTTTGTTTGTGTGTGTGTGTGTGTGTGTGTGAGAGAGTATTTTATTTGAATACTGTAAGAATTTATAGTTGTCACTTGTCCTTGTAAGTGAAAGTACATATTGATTGATAATAATTATACTATTATAATAATATATTAATTTACGATACATAATACATTAGAGTATGGCTAATACAGTATGTTCTCGTAGGTTTCAACATGACTGCTCCTGACTCCTTGGAGAAAGGTGAGAAGATTATTATTGTCTACTCAGTGGACAGGGAAACTTAGTTGACCTGGTCATAAGGTGGCTTGGGTGATAAATTGTTTCTATGGCTCAGATAAAATGACAAAGTTTAAAAGTTTGTTTTGATTGGTTAAATCCACTTGACTGATCATTTGTGTTACTGGTGCAGTGGCGCTATTTGAAAATGTCATGTACAAGTGCATCAAATCCTACTTTGGAAGTTCATGACAGTTTTTTTCCCCTTTAGTATATTTTATAAACTTTTGCCTCTTATCATCCCAGGACAAATGTGTGATTAACATAATATCGTTATTTAACAGTTGTCACTGCCTGCCCTTTTAATTTGTTCTTTATGTCTCTCCCAGGTCAAGCCTCAGCGATCAACCCTGTCGCCCTACATGTGGTGTTGATGGCATCTTTGGCACTGCTATAATCATCAGTGTGGATGTGGCCGTGTCTGTTACATATTGTCCTGGCAGCAATA
>JAODXP020000029.1:26363211-26388211 GCA_027497455.2 Sardinella longiceps
TAACCTCAAACTCCTTCAGACATTGAGGAGGTCCACTACAAAGCATTAACTTCTTCCCACAACAGGTCCAGAAACAACAAGCAGGATGGAGCAATGCAAGCAAGAGTCAGAAATCATGCTTGAAGCCCATAGCTATAACTATCCCGACCATTCCTGCTTTGACATTTGTGGCCCTGAGACTGATGTGGAAAACCAACAGTTGAGCGTATAGACCTGCGCTGAGATGCAACTGGGTCACACAAATCATGGCTGATAGGTCCATGGGGACTTGTGTCTACAAGGTGTTTTATGTTCCGTCAGGTGGCCAGGCAGTGACTAGTGTCTGTAAAAACCGCTTCCAGACAACAGATTTGAAAAGCAGGACCAACATTTTTTTTTTAAATGTTACTGGATTTTTACTGGCCTTTCTCAAGTAGGCCTTTCTTTCACTTAAGTTCTTAATATGAGACAACGCTACTGCCTCCAATTACCACAAAGCTCATGAATACAGTTCATAAATTCCAAGTGTTCTCAGGTGGTATATCTTTTCAAGTACCTGTGTGCTTTCCACATTTTGAGCACAGCCTTAAATGCAGGTCTCACAAAATAGGCTTGGTAGCAAAACAAATTCTCCTGTAACTCTCACATTAGCTTACATTATATTAGCACGCATGCATGCCAAACACTGCCAATTATTATAGCAGCAAAGCTGTCCTAAGACTCCTAACAACTGACAAGCTTCTTAAATCAATGAGCTTTCAGAAAAAAAGATAAAAAGAAATGAAAGCAAAATGCGATGATAGTTACACCATTGCAAAACTTAGCTACACAGGTTGATAAAGAGAAAAGGACATTGGGCAATGTTTTGTGGCCTGAAGAACCTATGTCATTTGTATTACAATCTTTGTAAGCTACTTAGACAATAATTCTATGTTCGTTATATTTGAATGCCTAACAAAAAAACGAACTGAAGACACATGACAGCCTGTTTATGACCGTAAATTCATGTGTCCATCTGATAAATCATACTCACCAGTCGTTATGTGGTGCGCTGACAGGGCAGGAGGTAGAAAAAATCCAAAGTAATTTTATCCGGCCACCATCTTGCAACAATGTCAGGACACAGATGACAAAAATATCGCTATTCGCTCTTTTTGAGTTGCTAATTCTAAGAAAAAACGCGGCTGCTGTGGGTAGACTTACACACTGCGCACCGACAGCAGTGCATGTTCACTTCTCCGGTTTAATGTACGGTGAGGATGAGGAATACTGAGGAACGTACCATCCTAGCGTGCGCAGGGCATGTCATAAGAAACATGGATACCGTCCTTTGATCTACCCATACATCTGTGGGACAATCGTTGCATTCGAAAACAAATCCTGTCAATTGATTTCTTTAAGCGTATGGACCACTTGAAGACGCACCAGATGAATCAAGCAATGACGATATACAATAACCTATTGTTATTGGTACGGTCCAACCCGGTACAACTAGGATGCCGAGAGAAAAAAAAATATTGTGCGCTTCATGAACAGGTTAGGCCTCCCATTTTGACCGAATTAATCAACAAGTGAGGAAAATACTGTATATCATTATGAAAACAGTGCTGTAATAAAGATTTAGGGTAGAAGTGTCATCTTTGTGTAGTTTTGTTGAACAAGGAGGATAGCCTACAGCCTAGCCTATTCTTTAAAACCAGATTTAGGGCATTGTGCAAATCTTTAAGTCTGTTGGGTGATAATAGGAGGATTTTTAAACATTATTAAACAACAAAATAATTTGTTTGCACATATCACATTAACTTCACAGTGTGGGAGGGGTACATTGACATCATATCATCAAGGCAGGTGAAAGGATGCATTTTTCTTTTTACATGCTGACTGACCTTCATGTTTCCTTCATCAGCACATCTGCTTGAGCATAACCTGCTGTTGCCTCCTCCAGTAAGGAAACTGGACACCTGGTCCGACACTCAGATGCACAGACATCCTTCCTTTCAAAAGACATTGGAGAGAGAGAGAGAGAGAGAGAGAGAGAGAGAGAGAGAGAGAGAGAGAGAGAGAGAGAGAGACTGTGAACTCAGTGGGCACACACATAAACAAACATTTCCTTTCATTATCACAGGTTTAATGTAGCCTACCCAAAACAAAGTCACACACTCTCTTTCCTTTCTCATTACACTGTAAGCTTGGTGTACAATAAACAAGAGGGCAAATTATGGGTAATGTTTTTATGACACTGCCACACAGCTGAAATACATATCCTGCTAAAGTTCACCTCAGCTCCATTTTTTTTAGTACATAATTTATTCACTCAGTTCACAGAGCTGGAAATGCCTTAGAAAGAAACAATGTTTCATCATTTACTTCATGATTTAACCATGGACTGAACATCTATGTTTGTTTCAACAGCAGAAGACAAGAATTACCACAGACCCTTTTGCCAATAAACTTTCAAACAATGTTGGTATTCACAGCAAACAATAGCAGACTATGTGTGGCAGAGGAGAACAAGCATGTGGCTGACTATGACATTTTTTTCAACTCATGTTGTCTTTGTATATTGAAGTAAACTTTAGTCAAATTGTAACAAGCTATTCTCTGTACACTACTGCCAAGAAGGTAACTAATTATCTGAAATGTAATTATTTGATGGCTTTCTATCCCATGTTGTTTAAGTTTGACCATCCTTTTCCTGAGAGTCTTTGAAAGTAATTTTTTGTCATTTTATCTCTTCCTTTGTCATTATTTGTTGCTTTGTTTAATCCAAAGTTTATAAAACTGAGGTAGGAGTAATAGCCTGCACCTGTGGGTATTTTGATCAACAGGGAATCCTCAAAGTAAATCTGTTAATATAGGATCTCAGCTCTCAATCATAAACATGAAGATAACATGGAAAAATATCTTACTCTCAGCCTATCCCCATATGCCACTACATTGTTGGGCATCATGTAATTCACATCTTATGTAGAATTTTGATTATCGATGCAAAAATATGAAATATTATAGGCTATCCTTGATGCAGGGGTAGGCTACTCTACTCGAGTTTAGGAAAGACTGGTTTAATTTATATTGAAATAACATACTCAGAATGACAAAAAAGATATTTCTAAGGTCCGGAGCTATTGGACTTATAGGGCCATACTCGTGGACACAAAACTTGCTCCCCCTGGCCCCTGAGGTGAAAACTAATGGGAATGAACAGATCCAGCAGTTCCAACTGAATGTAGCACTTTATTTTAAATTGCTGTAGGCCTACGTGTGGACCTAGTTTACGCATGTACTGGCCCATTTTGAAACACCATTTTGAAGTACAGAAAGAAACACAATGTAACTGAGTTTCAACATAGGCGAAAAAGAAACGCTCATCTACCCACCGAAACAAAAAACTTCATCGACTCTCCACCATATTTGCCATGGACCAATCACAATGGAAGCGTTGAATGTAGAAAGAAATAGGCGTTCCTTAGTTGCTCCTCGTCAAACAAGTCAGGTTGAAAAAAAAAGAGCAAAAACGCTTCCGCAATATTTCTCATGAGAAGAGTTTCTCCCCAAGATTCAGTTTGAAACATGGGGGCTTGTTTGGCCTTATGCTCAATCGCCAACTGCGTAAGTAAACTTGTTGCCTAATTATCCAGCTTTGAGGCCTATATTCTATGCGTAACAATTTGCCTTGTTTTAGTTTCAGGAACGTTAACGTTAATTTCAATGATGTGCGCCATGGCTTTCGCCAGCTTGCTGGCCACAACAGCTCAACGTTAGTAAGGCTAACGTTACTTTGTCGCAACTCGGAACAGTTTTACACAGTAGGCCAGCCTAACCTATAGTTATATGAAATGTGCGCAAAATGTTGTAACTTTATTGCCTGCGCATTAACGTTAAACATTTTATTCCCCGTCCGCATTTGTTTATGATATGTGAACGCCCTAAACTTAGTTTTCGATTAGTTACCGTTCACGTACACTCGTATAAGAAATTAGGCCAAAGACAAATCATTTTAGGTTATGTTAAATCTCAGAAGGTGCATTCCGTCAAAACTAGTTTTTGATGTGGCCTGTCACAAAGCCACTTTTGGTTTTGTGGCAGGCATGTCACACTTTTCGCAAAGTAAGCTAGCCAACACAATGTTGCGCTAACCTGCGCAATTTTCTTAGAGAAATGTTCTAGTCAGACAGTGCGTTCTGTTTACTGTAGCCTACAGTAGCCTAAACCTATGCTAACGTTAATTAAGCAACGCGTCTGACATTACAGTAAGTTTGCGTAGTTGTCAGTGATTGCGTAAAACGTTATGCCTTCACAACCCATTGTTCTGATACTGAAATTGATATGGAATAAGACCCAAAACTGCATTCCAGGAAAAAGACCTCAACACATCTCTTTAACTAAGTTTCCCTGACCAGGCTATAGTCAGGGGCCCTTTGCAGTGGCAGTGTTGTGTGATACGCTTTAAAATCACAGCAGTGATTCGATTTCCCATAATGATTCAGCTATAATGAATGTATGGTTTTCTGTGATAACAAGTTTTTTTTTTCAGATTTGTTTCAGCTGATTGTCAAGACATATGAATCTGACTTCAGTGTTTTTATTCGATTTACATGTGACCTGTGTCTTTTTCTCTTCTTTGTCTTCTATATGTGCGTGTTTGTGTGTTTGCATGTATGTCTGTCACTCTCCAGGCATCATGTCTGTGCAGTTCGGCGCCATGTCTCCTATCAAGCTGCTGTCCAGCTGCTTACAACTCCACTGTCAGCCGCCTGGCCTTCTCCTTCTTCCTGCTCCTGGGAACCATGGTGTCCGTCATCATGATCCTCCCAGGCATGGAGAACCAACTGAAAAAGGTGTCCTTTTTGAGTTTGAAATTGTTAAGCACCTCAGTCAAGTGAAACTTTAAATTGAAGGCAGTTAAAGGGACATCACACAGTTTTTGCTGTAAAAACTAGTGGACTATCTAAACCGCTCACAAAAAGTAAGGAAACTTGACTTTGGCCCATTATATCTCCCCTTTAATAATACCAATCCCTAAAGTGTTTTATATCATCTTCATCATTGATTTGTCACCTTTACAATGAGGTATAGCTTGTAAGCATCGGGCAATCATGGAATGCGCAACACAGCCAAACGAGTGAGTAGTGCCAACCAAAAATGTGCCAAAATGGCCTTCTATACTGTTTTGTTAGTATAGCCTTTGTTGCTTGGAGCATTGAAGATTGCACTCACCCAAAGAAATGAGGACAAGAACAAAAAAACATGTTGGCCATACACTTTACACTCAGTGTCAGGGCCCTCCGTAACGTGTGGAAGATTTGATTAGTTGAACAGTTGAATAAATCTTGTAAGTCTCTGGCAGTGAATCTACGGTTCCTTAGTGCAGCAAAAGTGAGGAACCGTTGTTCTTGGGGTGTTGTCCTCTTGAGACGGCCACGTCTTGGTCTGTCTTTGGCTTCTACAGTCTCATGGAACTTGGTCCTAAGTTTGGAAATGGTACCAGGACTGACACCAATGATGCTGCCACTACATGCTGGGACACCAGCCTCAGGTTGCCCCATTGCACAGGCCCCATTCTGA
This sequence comes from Sardinella longiceps, assembly GCA_027497455.2. Taxonomy (NCBI): domain Eukaryota; kingdom Metazoa; phylum Chordata; class Actinopteri; order Clupeiformes; family Clupeidae; genus Sardinella; species Sardinella longiceps. The sequence continues at coordinate 26,368,756 of JAODXP020000029.1, forward strand.
AGGAACAAATGTGGCATCTTTCCACCGGTGTTGCTGCTAGGAGAAACCACAAACCCAACAAGTTGCAGAACTCATACTCAGGTGCTAAATACGCAGGTGCTTGCACTCATCTGGCAGCACTTGAAGCCCAAAATCATATGCAGCAGAACCCTATTACTGGCCATTTTGGCACATTTTTGGTTGGTACTACTCACAAGTTTGGCTGTGTTGTGCTTTCCATGATTGCCCGATGCTTACAAGCTATACCTCATTGTAAAGGTGACAAATCAGCGACGAAAATGATATAAAACACTTTATTGTTTTATTGGGTTGGTATTACTAAAGGGGAGATATAATGGGCCAAAGTCAAGTTTCCGTACTTTTTGTGAGCGGTTTACATTAATGGCATACAAAACCTTCAAATCATTTGCCAGTCACTAACACTAATTAGAACACTCTAATGATGTCTGATGGCAAAACTATTTGCAATGGCATGCTGTAAGTAGGTTTTCTTTTATTTTGAGGTGGGGGTTTCCTATCTCCCACCGAGCCTGAACAGGGCAAATCCTGGATGGCTGGTGGGAATAAAACGTATCCATTCCTGTGACTGTATTTCCTCCAAATTGATTTGGAGATGTTACCAAAAAATATCTGGTAAAAAGGACATCTCAAACAGTGGTGAAAAGTTGCATAGTGTCCTCTTAATTAATTGGTTAATTGATTCACTTTATAATCCTATGTTGATTTAGAATTGGTAGCATACACAACTCGTTATCCAGAAAATTCAGTTTTACCATATGACTTTATAGGCATCAGATTCTGTTACGCAATCACATAGCCAAGTAAGCTACAAAGTACTTTTAAAGAGCTGAGATTGGAAATGGAGAAGCCTGCATGGAACTGCACTGATAGCAAGTATAGTCTTCTCCCAACAATTACCTGATTCTCTCACTCAACAAAAGTGGCAAATTGCAATGAAAATTCCATGGTGTTCTTAATGCCAGCACTGACTCTAAATCATGAGGTATTCATTACTCCCCAAAGTTTTTGTTTAATTATTTAAGTAAAGTAACACTTACCAGATCTTGTGGAGTGCTGATTGCATAACCCAGGCAAGTATTAGGTAATGGAAACTCCAGAAATATTTATTGCAGCCTTCTCTCTCATAGATATTTATTTATTTTCCTCCCAGATTCCGGGGTTCTGTGTCGGGGGCTCCTCCATACCTGGCCTTGAGAATAAAATCAACTGTGATATCATTGTGGGCTACAAGTCAGTGTACCGCATGTGTTTCGCCATGGCTTGCTTCTTCTTCCTCTTCTCCATCATCATGATCCGTGTACGCAGCAGCAAGGACCCACGGGCCTCCATCCAGAACGGGTACGACATCCATGAGCCTCTGTGTAGCTGTGTGTAATACCACCACCTGCTGGTTGGAGTGTGGAATTGCATTTGTTTGTAGTTGTTTTGTTTTGGTCCAAGTTGCTTTGAAAATGCTTCTCGACCTAGTTCCCTCAACATCCCATAAATAGCCTTTAATACAGTTCTTAACTCTAGCCGTAATGCATCATGTGTGTTAACATGTTCAATTGTATTTTATAGATTCTGGTTCTTCAAGTTCCTGATGCTAGTAGGGCTCACTGTGGGGGCTTTCTTCATTCCTGATGGAACCTTCAACACTGGTACAGACTGTTCTCTAGTCTTTAGCTTTTATTTCAGACATGCTGAGCTCAGAAGTTCCCTGCTTCCCTTCTTCCTTTGAGGGACTGCCTTTGATGTGTCAGCAGATTAACTTTATGTTGTAATCTCTCTCTCTCTCTCTCTCTCTCTCTCTCTCTCTCTCTCTCTCTCTCTCTCTCTCTCTCTCTCTCTCTCTCTCTCTCTCTCTCTCCCCTATCTCTGTGTTCCACCCTTCCAGTGTGGTACTACTTTGGTGTGGTTGGCTCCTTTGTGTTCATCCTCATCCAGCTCATTCTGCTGGTGGACTTTGCTCACACATGGAATCAGAACTGGGTGGAGAATGCTGAAAATGGCAACAGCAAGTGTTGGTATGCAGGTACAGTGAAATCAGCGCTCCTTAATTTCCACTTATTCATTATGTTCGCCATAAGGTGGATTCATAACAGCCTAAAAGTGGTCAGGGCTTAAGGGGGGCATTTGGATTCAGCCATTGTTTCATTGGTGTGTAGTAACTGGACCAGCATTATTCCAAATATTGTTTTGAATAAGTTAAATAAATAAATAAATAAATTAATTAATTAAATAAATTAATTAATTAAAAACTAAATCTAAAGGGTCATTCAGGGGCAGGTTGCTTAGTGCCTATGATGCAATCAAGGGAAAGCCCAACTACTGGAAGGTTAAGGCTGCATTCATGAGAAAATCATGAGGTTGGCTGTGTCTTGTCTGAGTCAGGATGTTTTTATCCTGGCTCCACTGAAAAAATAAAAAGGTCATACTGCTTTTATTTTTTTATATTTGCTTATGTAAGAGCTGGACGGAGTGTGCATATGCTTTCAACATGAGCCCAGATAAATGAATGTATTTATTTAAGATAGGGAAAAGTAGCTAAGATGTGAAAAGAAAGAGAATGAAGACTGATAGAGAATAAATTATTTGACATGGCAAAGAGGAGTTGTAATTACCAACATAAAGTTTTGAACGACGGAAGTCGAAGGGATTAAATCTAATACACACAATTCCAATTCAAATTCGGCTCTCTTTTAACAGAAAGAAACATTAAGCATAGCCTGACTAGAATACACTTGACAGACACTAGAGGAGGATACTTTAACAACATTTTACTATTGTGTTTTTCTCCGTAACACTTACAGTGTCTATGTTACAGTGTACTATGATGTAAACTGAAACAAACTGCATATCTTATTGCAGCTCTGCTCACCTTCACGTTTGCCTTCTACGGCATGGCCTTTGCTGCTGTGGTGCTGTTCTACGTGTACTACACCCAGCCTGACGACTGCGCCATGCACAAGACCTTCATCAGTCTCAATCTCATCTTCAGCATCATCGTGTCAATTGTTGCCATCCTGCCCAAAGTGCAGGTGTGTTAATGAATTCATAGTTTTGTGAACACCTGGCGCACGTACAGTCCATTCCTCAGCCTTGCAACCAGCTCTAGTTTAAACTTTAATTTAAACACAGTGAAGTGTATTTTTGCCACAGGCACACACAGGTAAGAAACGGTGAGGGCTGATTCACATTACAGTAATTTCCCGCATATAAGCCGCATTGTGTATAAGCCGCAGGACAGTGTTTTATGCAAGTTAAAAAAAGCAAAACCATATTAACACCATATTAACTGCCCCCCTGTTGTAACCTCATAGCAGAAGAAATGTTGCAAAATCAACGTATAAGCCGCGGCTAATAGTCGGGAAATTACGGTAAAATATGTGCGTTCACAGCGTTGGCATGTTTTTGGACCATTTTTCTTTAGGATCTATATGAACAGATTTGAAGATGCTCACCGCACGTGTGTCCTGCGCAGCCTCCGCGCAGCAGATCCCCGCATCTCCTGTGCTGCCTGCTTGAAATAGAAACAATTTATATTTATTTTCGATCCGTGCCATGTGCGGTGTAACACAGTCTCCATAGACACCGTTGACTCCATAGATTGCAGTGTGAATCAGCAACTTGATTAAATTGTTGACAAAAGCTTTGTTTGATTCATATGGCCTGCTGCTGTGTAGGCGCATGGATCTATATTGTGACATTGTAAGTGTGTTGGTTTTGCGTCTTGCTGTGTTGATTGCTATGTGTGTTTGTCCACTCACAGGAGGAGCAGCCCAGCTCTGGTTTACTCCAGGCCTCAATGATCTCCCTGTACACCATGTATCTGACCTGGTCTGCCATGACCAACAACCCCAGTAAGCCATGTTTTGTAAATCCACAGATCCAATTTACTGTCAACCAAGAATTAACCAAACGCACACTCCTGGGAAATATGATTGAGTCCCAGATCTACTGCTATTCATGGAAATACATTTAGCCGAAGACTCTCTGATTCAGTTTTAGTCATTTTGTCTTAAAAAAATATTTTATTTGAATATTATTATTTTGTTATTGTTATATAATTATATTATATTTTTGTTATGTTTCATTTGTAACAGTTTATTTGATTCTATATCTCATATCAGTAAGCCACAAGAATTAGACTGCAGCAATATTATTATTATTATTATTATTATTAATAATAATAATATTATGTAATATATTATTATTATGGAATGATTTCTGTAAATCATGAACAATTTCATTTCATTTTCATTTTTTTTTCTTCATTTTGCAGACCGTACCTGTAACCCAAGTCTTCTGAGCATTGTCTCCAACACTGCCACTCCCAGCCCCACTGTGCCTCCGGGACAAATTCAGTGGTGGGACGCACAAAGCATTGTGGGATTGGTCATCTTCATCCTCGCCACTCTGTATGCAAGGTATGACCTCATGGGCCTGTCATGTTTCATGTGTAAATATCCGCAGCATTGCAGCGCTTCCCTGTCGGCCGAACCTAGTGTTTCCGCAGCTGCAGTGTCAGTGTTTGTCAGGGTCAAGGTTTGTTAGAGAGGTCCCCTATGAGGATATATTTTCTCACAAGTGTCTGTATCTTTCTTTTTTCCCCCCTTTGCTCATGCCCAAGTGTACTCTCTGTCTTTGTCACATTCTCTTTCTTTCTCTCTCTCTCTTCACACACTCATTCACACACTCATTCACACACACACACACACACACACACACACACACACACGCTTGCCTTCAAACACTCCTCACAACTCTTTTATTCCTCGCATTCTCACTTTCATTTTCTCTCCCACTCCTTTAATCTCAGATGCTCTCTCATTTATTACCTCACTCTCCCCTTTAATCTCTGGATCTGTTTTCTCAGTAATGGCTGTGAGCGCATTATTGCTAATCTATACCACATGATATATAATACATTCTATACTCTAATTCAATTCTAGTTCTATATGGTCCCCCAGATAATATCTAACGTCAATCAGTACTGGCCTGCCAGTATTTTGCATGCACTTCAAGTACCACAATGCACTATTGCTGTGCTGGTATAACGCCAATTGAGCACAAGCCCTGTCCCAACTACTTTGCTGTAGAATCTTCACTGCTGCTCTTAAATCAGCTGCCTCATGCAGTTGTTTGTCATTGTCACCTGAAGAAGCCTAGCCTTCCCTACTGACGCCAAATTGTACCCTCTGCCTAGCACTTCCCCTGAAAGTGTAAAACAAATGCAAAGTTCATGCCTATTCAATGTAAATAAATTATTAAAGAATGGAATGGAGATAAATGGACCAAAGCTTTAGACCTCTTGTATATTCTATGTGTGTAAAACGTAAGTGATAGTTTATGATTGATAATAATTGTTATTGAATCAAGTCTATTTTTTTTTTTTTTTTTTTTTTTGGACACGTGTGTGACTCCCCTGATCTAATGTACAGCATTAATGTATTCAAAACTCACATCTCTCACTCTCATTCTCTCTCTCATTCTCTCTCTCTCTCTCTCTAGCATCCGCTCGTCCAATAACAGCCAGGTGAACAAGCTGATGCAGACGGAGGAGAGTCAGGGCCTAGCGGCGTCTGATGCCGAGGCGGTCAGCGAGGATGGGGTTCGGCGTGCCGTGGACAACGAGGAGGACGCAGTCACCTACAGCTACTCCTTCTTCCACTTCAGCCTCTTCCTGGCCTCCCTCTACATCATGATGACCCTCACCAACTGGTACCAGTAAGTGTCCCATACCAGACACTGCTTTAGCAGCATGGGCCAAATGTGTGGGTAGCCAGCAATGGGCCAATGGGCGAGTGGCTCATCAAATGCTATCATACAAGATGTTAGTTAGGAAAAGACTTAAGGCTATGGGCTTTGGTTGTGAGCTGTTATTATGTTGAATGTAATGAATGTGTGTGTGTGTGTGTGTGTGTGTGTGTGTGTGTGTGTGTGTGCGTACATTGGAGGGTGGCTTCCCTGGTTTGATTTCTTGTAATTATAACCTACAGTTACTGTAATCCATCTGTAGCTATCATTCAACAGTTGTTAACGGATTCCTGCAGTATATCAGGTTTGCCAAATAGAAAAAGAGTGAATTTTTCATCTAAAGGAAAGGTTATTGCACGGTAAAGGCAAGATTCAAAGCTATGACTTTTGATTGCCAGTGAATGGTTGCATACCTTGGATCTGTGTTCTTCCATTAGGTAGGCCTGTTCAATATTCTTCTCATAAATATGATGAAATATGAAAGGACAGAGGTGTTGCTATCATTATAGTTAGGCCTGAAGAGAGCCAAAATCCTTCTAAATGTTCAACTGTGTTCCAAGGCTCACATTTGATCCCAGGGACTCTCAGCCAAAAGTTTGTTAATGCGTTTTCCTTCTCAGACTAGTAATAATTCCTGAAGGAATAGCAGAATATCCCATTTCAGTAACGGTTGTCATTCCATGATTCATGTGGTAATTGTGACGCAAAGAAGTAATGCCACAAAACCGATGTTGGTAAGCTGCTGAACATTTGCTGAACCGTGCAGGTTGTAACTTCTGAATACTTTTGCGTTTGTGTTATGTGTTAATTGAACAACATAATCGTCACTTTTTATATGAAATGACTTGTGACAGTTTGTTATCTTTGATCCATTGATTTTTGGTTAAAACACAATCATAATCACAATGTTCTGTTGGATACTTTTGGTATATTTTCAGTAAGATGCCTTTGTCTAAACCATGTGTGTGTGTGTGCGTGTGTGTGCGTGTGTGTGTTAGGCCGGAGACGGACTATGAGTCCATGAAGACTACCATGCCAGCCGTATGGGTGAAGATCAGCTCCAGCTGGCTGGGTCTGGCCATCTACCTGTGGACACTGATTGCCCCCCTCGTCCTCACCAACCGCGACTTCAGTTAGACCACAGACTGAGGTAGCAATGTGTGTGAGGAAGTAATCTTTTTAAAGACATGCTTTTTTATTTGATTTTTTTTTTATTGCGATTATTGTTGTTGGAATCTTTTGATTTTAAAGCCTGGGTGTTCCAAACAAATGTACAACTGTACACATGCGCACCCATGCAAACAGCATCTCCAAATCAAACCAAAGCGAGATATCTATGCGGGGATGATTTTATGTTGATGAAAAGCTATTCGGTTGATAGCTCAGATGTACGTTAACCTCAAATAAATAGGCAACTATATACTGTATATTCTTTTTTCTAAATTTATAGAAAGTTCTTTACAATTTACGCAGAATTTACACAAATTCTATGCATTGCAGGACACTAGCGTAAATTAGGAATACAATAATGAATGCTTTATCATAGGTTATTGTCCGACGTTGACATTCTTGTTCAACGTTTGATTTTTTTGTTGCACTAAAATGATTCAACATTACACTTTTATTGTAATTGTTACACTGGGTCTTTGGTTTTGGATCACATATGGAATGAAGTCAGTTTTCAAGTTATACAAGTAGTCATTCTGTGAGTCTCCATACACATATTCTTGTGCCCATGAATAGGTTACACATGATATACTTTTTAATAGGAAAATATGTAATCATATTTGTACCTTTATTCGCTGTCTTTTTCATTGCACCTGGTCCTGATGCATCATGTATGCCCTTTCTGTTACACGAACATTGAATAACTTGACTTCACTATTGCTTTAAATTACACAAACTCATTGAATATTCCAATGTTGTATTATTCAGGGTTAATAAGGATCACAAAAAAGCCATAAACTAGATTGAGGAAAGTGTAAGCAGTTAGAATTTGCCTGTAATGATTGTTTGGAGTGTTGGTTGTTGGTTGTATACTTTTGTATCTTTTTATATCTGCTTGCAGATGATGCTCTTTAGGGTAATAAAAATATTCCAAAATATGTATGATTGATCCTTGTGTTTTAAGACCACTGGGCATGGTAATCAGACTGCAATGATGAACATGCACCCCTAGGAGGCAGTGTTGTTCCTGTAAAAAAAATGTTCAGTGGCTAAAAAAAAAGCAATGACATGGGACATGCTGTAATTACCACCAGTGGGTTTGCGTCAGTGTTCATGGTGTGTGTATCCATATATTATTGATCATCTAAAGGAGTTGTCATAAGATTGCTTGCTGCTGTTTAGTCAGTGAGAGAAAGACTGGTGATGGAGACTCCTTTGGCTTTTGGCTATGTGTGCCTTCCCATGATCACATGGTGTAGAACCCAGCATGATTACCCTTATTCCCTGCTATCACAGGGGAGTCCCAGCATACACACACACACACACACTCTCTCTCTCCCTCTCGCTCTATCTTGGCAAGCAAGCAAGTCATTTCGGGAATGTGATTTTCCCCATCACATGACTGGCATGAGGCAGGGTGAGCACAAAACAAACATTCATCCAGGGGGTTGTCGGAAGCTGTGTGTGTGTGTGTGTGTGTGTGTGCAGACACGTAGTTTGAGGAGTCCCCAATATGTTTCCGGAGGAGCAATATTCTTCTTCCTGCAGGTCTGCTTAGCATTTCCCAATTTCTCTCCATCTTCACACACACACACACACACACACACACACACACACACACACACTTTCCTCATCTTTCACACAAAACATGGACCTCCAGACATCCCCCAGAATGCCTTCTTTCTTCCTGTGTCTGTCTAGGGGGTTGGAGTGTAATATCAGTGTTCATCTCTGTCTGTGCAAGCAGAAGCAAAACCTAAAACACTGACTCCCCCCGAAGCCAGAAGACGGGGTACATTTCTTCATCCCTTGCAACACTACCAGTGGACCATAGATTTTTGACCGTGGAATGGTAGCCACCTTTACCAACAGCCCCCCCCCCCCCCCCACCACACACACACACACACACACACACACACACACACACACACACACCTCTTCCTCAGTGGTTCATGGTCCATTCCGCCCAGCAATTCCAATGTGTCCAAAATCTTCACTGGCATAATCCCAAACTCCACACTAATCCACACTAACTCCAAAAAAATGTAACTGGTGGGAATCAACCAATGATGAACTACATTAATGGAAGTTAATTCTTTTTGAGGGTTCATGATGTAGGGCCTACAGTGGAGGACATTGGGATCTAGACATTATTTAACTACATGCTGCACTATAAATTTAGAATAGAAATTCCAGTGTTTCCCTATTGAGTGTCTCAATGCCCAAGCGGCACTATGTGACTCCTCTCTGCACTTCTCTCCTGGCCCATTTCTTAGTGACCCGGCTAATTGTGCAACCCCCCCCCCACACACACACACACACACACACCCCCTTCTCTGTCCCGTTCCCGTTGGTCCTGATGGTCGATAGAGGAGTCCCCACCCCCCACCCCCACACACACACAGCCTGGAGCAGCCGGCGGACATAATGCTGTTATATAACAGGGGACTGCGCCACCGCCACGACACAGGGGCCGCACTACGAGTAGACAACAACATGCTCAGGAGAGCGAGAGAGAGAGAGAGAGAGAGAGATAGTGTGTGTTTATGGATGAAAGCAGGTCGCGGTGGTGTTAGTGGAGATGCCCCTGTTGTCAAGGCCAGGGTGCGGCCCTTGGATGTGCAGTCGGGGGAACGATGTCATCATGTCACAGAGCTGTTGCGATCAGTCTGTTGGGAAACACTTTTTTTGCTCACACACACAGTACACACACACATTCACTCAATTCTGCTCACACATGCCTTGTAAAACAAGCTATCTTGACATGACAGTCAAATGGAAAATGGCACCATGGCAATAGTGTGGGACATAAACAATACCATTGACACCTTTTCTCTAACAACTCCCAGTGGTGTTCATTATGATCGACATACATATACAGTAAGGCTTTCCCTTGTGGCATGTGGACTGTGAGAAACTCCACTTGGGGAAAAGGCTGTGTTCTAAGAATAGTTGTGTAACTAATTACTGACAGTAAGGGCTCTGTCATTCTATAAGGGTGAAAGAGTCATCAGTTTTGAGATTTTCTTCTCTCCTTATTTCTATTTTACTACTTTGAGCTGCTCTACTTCATGTTATAATATTCAGGCAAAAAGTCTACACACTATGAAATGTTAACAGAAGCACCACTGAACAGATGTGTAACAATGGCTGTGAATGGAGGAACATCTCACTCTTAAGCAATGACATCATTTTATCTTTGAGCTATATTTAGACAACCTGATGATCAAATCAACCACAGGTAGCCATCTGTCTGTCTTCTTTTATTTCCCCCAGAATAATGTAGCTAGAAAATAGGATTTTGGACCAGTGACATTCCCCGAAGATTATTAAGAAATGAATGCCACGAGCACTGACTGCACTGTCAGCGCAAGCAAGGGGGCGTGGGTCCACCGAGGGTCTCGTGCGGTCTAGTGTGGTGGCGCGCGCTCTAGCAGCGTGAATTGAAGCGGCGTGTTTGTAGAGCGGGCCAGCTTGGGGAGAAACAGACGTCCGAACGGAGAGGGTTTGCAGTTTCATTGTCCCACGGACCAGCAGGGTAGCCGACGGCCTGACGACCACAGACGGGCCGTTTCGGGAGTTATGCCTGCCCCAGTCGCTCCTGACGCGTCTCCGTGCTAACGAAGAATAGATAGCGAGGATGATTCCACTGTGCCAGGTAGCAAATTCCTCTATTATTACTATTAAATCTATGCATTGACATAACTTCGCAGCACATACCCTCCTGTCCGAAGGCTGGTGAATGCTATGTGTTAGACTACTGCAGAGAAGTGAAGTTCAAAAGCTCTCTGCAGGTAACGGGATGTTGATGTCCGATGTAAAGAGATTTCTGGACCATGCTAAATGTGCATCCTATTGAGGAAGTCACCACGTCTTTGATTTGGTGTTCTTGCATGACACAAGTAGTAGGCACCAGCATCGCTAATAGCCTTAAGGAGGTGAATGTCAAACGTGGTTTCGTTCGTGTTGAATCAGCCATAATCTGGACAATAACATTTGCCAGCCGCGATCGGAGGTGTTAATCTAGGATATATTGAATGACACTGACTGTCTGGAAGCTCAAGCCTCATTCTCTGTGATTGCAGTTCTAAGCCACGTTTAGCGAGTCATGTGTCTAGGAGGTCCTTTGGTTAATAGTAGTCTTCACTGTTGCTCACCGTCTCCAATAGCAGCCAGATGAAAGGACTCTTCCATTGTTCTACATCAAAACAGTTTTCGTAGAATAGTCTGCGTTATCTAACTGCCTGGATAGGTTACATTGTTTTTTTTTAGAGGCAGTGGATTTGATAGGCTACTGTAAGAAACCCAGTGTTTTATAGGAATAATCTACACAATCTGAAATTGAAATAATTCCACATAGACAAACCCGTTTGTGTTTGTGTATTTGGCTGTAATTTAAGATGGAGGTCACAACAATGCGTTTTTTTGTATAAGAAAGAAAGAAATATGCGTTGTTTCTGATCCTCGTTCGTGAATTTATTGCGGTAGGGGCATCTGAATTTCCCCATGGGAGCATGAATGGGTCGGATAGGAATGGTCGGTTCGTAGCATTGTTTGCAGCTACGGAATGAAATCGTCAATAACATTACATAATCGCAATCGCTTCACTCAATATGCGGCTTTGGGTTAAATCGGGGTCATTGCGGAACAGGCGAATCGAGACATTTTTCGAAATCCTAGTACATAGTAGAACACCTATCGTTTATGTCTGGGATGCTTTTACAACGTCGGTCATTGTCATTAGCGGGAACTAGCTTGCAGTTGGCTTGATATGACAACATAGTTGTACAGAGGGAGAATACGGGGTGCCGTCTACGGTAAGCGTAAAATCTTTGTTTTTTCGGGAAGCACCCAGGCACGCCGCACAAACGGTTTATCCATGCTTCACTCGCTGCGCTCCACTCCTCTCGTCTGTCCCAGTGTGGCACATTTCTGCGGCCCAAGCAATCTCCACAGCCCTTCCCTGATGGTATCTCTGGAGGGGCCATGGTACTGGCTCAAACCTGCCCGTGTTAGAAGCTGGGCAGTTAAATGAGACACTGTCAAGTTAAATGATAGTGTTTTAACACCAGCCGGATGTTGAACGCTTCGATTTCAGTAGAACGCACTTTGGCATTGCTTGTTCATCCACCATGATAACCCATAACCACAGACAGTGAAGAGGGCGTTTCAGGACAGGACAGACAAATGAAGTGGTTGTTTAAACCAAAATTAAATTTCAGCCAAAGGTGATTTTTCTCGACTGCCATCAAATGGCAAATAGTAATCATTCATGATTAGTCTTTGCCATTATAATAGATGGCTTCTATCCATTAGTTAAACCCCCTATATGTAGGCTAAGCAATACAATTTTCCATTGTGCGTATGTATGAGGTCAAATATCACAACATCAAAATGATTATTTGGAAAATCCTATGGAGGCATTCATTTTGAAGTGAGCCCAGAATGTCTGAGTGACCTCCTGGCCAAGAATCTGAAGACTGTAAGGGTCAGGCCTCAGACGGAGTGCCTCAGCCCTCCATTCTTCTGCCCCTCATTGTCTGCCAATCACAGGCACAGAGAGAGGGCACCCTGGCTTCCTCTAGAACTGCGGAGCTACAGGATTTTTTACATTCTTCTGATAGACTGGGCCTTCGCAGGGATTCTTCCCCGTGGCGAAGAGCAGAGCCAGTGGCCTTATTTTTGCATTTGTTTATGTGTGGTGTGTGTGTGTGTGTGTGTGTGTGTGGGGGGGGGGGGGGGTCTGTTATATTTATTTAAAAGTGACTTTGCATTCTTTTCATGCCATTCATTTTAATCTGGAGACAACAGAGGAGTTTTCTCTACATTGCCTGCAGTTTCATGTGATGTACAGCATTGGGGATGTTGAACAAACAGGCTCATGGTGAACAAGCAACTAAACTGATTGAATTTTGTACATTTCCTGATTTCTAATTGAGCTGCAGCAGACATTAACCCAACATGAGTCCCCTGGCTGAAGCATTTCCATCTGAAAGTGCAAGCATGGTGTATTGTAGGCTAATGGAAGCCCTAAAACTCTGGTTTGAGTACTATCTGTGATCCTGGCCAGCAGTTGTTGCTCTTTATTGGCTAATTATAGCTAATTAAATCGCACCCTTTTCCATGATCCAAAATATTGAAATATTGCACATCCTGGACAGAAATCATTTTCTAAAGCATGCACACAGAATTCATACAAAGAAGACTGTCTGTTGACACTTACTTAAGTTGACGAAAAATTGTAAAAATTAAACATTTGTAAAACATAAAACTCTGTGCACAAAGCCTACTACCAAAATTTTCTGTGAACGCTTACTCATGCTTTCATGCATGTGGTTGTTGACCCCCTGTTCCCTGGATAGGAGCAGAATTCTAAACAAACTACCTGTATTACCTGAATGTCGACTGACTGGGAAACCCATGTCCCCTGATTGGAAGAGAGAGAGACAGAGAGAGACAGAGAGAGAGTGGGAGAATCTGATGGATTGGCCAAAACAGAGGGAGGGAGTAACGGAACGAGAGAGCAAGATGGAAAGGAAAAAGGGGAAAGGGAAAAGACTAAGAAAGAGATGGGGAATTATCCTGTCAGTTATTGTAAGTCGCTCAATGGGCTACCTTTGCATTATCAGAACAGCAGATTTCTGAACATGCTACCCACACACACACACACACACACACAGAGGGAGGGAGAGAGTTATCCTGTCATTTATTGTTAGTCACTCAGTAGGTTACCTTTAAGTTATTGTGTTAAAAACACAGAATGCATGATCAGAACATGTATTTTGCAGGCAGCCTATGAGCTCCACTTGCATGGCATCCTCACAAAGAGTGGGAGACATCTCCATGTAAATAAATAAATAAATAAAAATGTCCTCATTCCTCAGCGACCAGCACTCACGTCTGCTTTAGCTCTGAATTTTAAAGGGGGCTGCCAGAAAAAGAGTGCTGACAGTTTGTGGTTTACCGGCGCATTATGTAAAGAACCCCCTCCCCCCACACAACACCACCCCGTCATCCGCCTCCCACCCCCACCCCCACTCCACTCCCCATCTCCTGTCCAACCACTACTACCTCCATCCCTCCACCTTAACCCCCCACCTCCACCCACTCCTGTCAAAGGTCCCTTTGTGCTGGCAGGAGGAGAGAGAAGAGAGATGGTGGTGGTGGTGCATGTATGTGTGTGTGTGTGTGTGTGCGTGTGTGTGTGTTAGGTGTGGGGTTGTGATGGTAGTGGTGGTGTGTGTGGGGGGCGTGGGGTTGGCGGTATTGGTAAGCACTGTCAGGGGCAACATTGCTATTCAATAGGCATTATGTATGTATGTACGTGTGTGTGTGTGTGGGGGGGGCGTTGCTGTCAAGTACCTTCTCCCTCAGGTGCCAGTCAGCGTGTGTCCTTCTGTCGGGTGAAAGACAGGGCGCGGCCTGGAGGGGTGGGGTGTGGGGGTGTTGAGGGGGTGACCTCTCCCTGTCTCTCCCTGTCTCTCATCTCGCACCCTCAGCCACAGGACATGCCAGTGCTGACCACACAGTTTTGAAGTGCGTGTTCACACACACACACACACACACACACACACACACACACACACACACACACACACACACACACACATAACCCTTCTCGACTTCATAGAGATATTGATGTTTTAGTCTTAGGCACAATATGTATAGCATTTTATATACCTTGTATGTAATATGAATGTATATGCAATGTGTAGTTATGGGAAAGTTATGTAGATTATGGACACTTATATGACACTTATTTAAAATTGCAACCAATCCTAGTGTGTACAAAGTATACTGATGGATTTATTGATTAATTGATTGATTCTCATTGGGGAGTGTTAACATGTTAATCTTGTTTAGTAGAGAAGATGCATATCAGATTTGAGTAATAATCTAATCTTAATCTGCAGGCTCTGGGCTGGCCAAGGGGTCAATTATGGACTAGGAAGCCAATCTGGTATTCGATACTAATTAGTAAATGGATACAGATGAGATACACTGTAAAACATGCTAGGCTAATGTAGGTGTGTCAGTTGCTATCACATTAACAGGTGTGCAAATTACAAGCTTGCACTGCTACTTCACAGACATCATAAAGACATTTTAAATCATCTCGATTCAAATAGCCTAGCTCTAAACAAAATGAACTGGTTCATTAGAGTAAAAAGTTCAAATCAACAAGACAAATCAACTCTTCAACACCTCCTTCAGCTCTACACAACCTATTTGTATCGATTTACTCCATCTTTTCTCTCAGTTTACTTTAGGTTTTTAGTACACCTAGAACTTTAGACAGTAGCACCTCATAAATACAGGAGCAGACAATTCCAACATGGCTAACACACTTAATCGTGTTCGGTACAGTCAGTCAGGATTTCCAATTAGTGTCTAGTCCAGGGCCCCCTCAGTGTGTTTTCCAGCTGATAGGGATCTTCAGGAAATGGCTGCTCACGATATATCAGTATGGCTTAGGAAATGATGTCCAAGCCTCATTAAGACAAAGTAGCCTCGCGCTGTCTGGACTGATGCACATCTTTATCGTCTAGTGCTGTAGTGGATATTTATGACTTAACCGGAGTGGACTATAACAGCCAGGTCGTCTGTGGATGAATTCCTGTTGTTTGTTTGTTTGTTTGTTTGTTTGTTTCAGTTTTGTTTGTCCTCAGTAGGTTTTTTTTTTTTTCCGCAATGGTTATGTTGAGGTCATGGAGTTTTGTTGTCAGTGATGGGAGGGGGACTTTCCTCTGTCGTCGTGGTGACAGCTTAAATGTCAAGACTCCCCCGTAAGCGAACAGATTTCCTTCGCTGCTGGCGAGGGGCTTAGATCGGCATGAGCGGAAATTGAATTGCTCGCTCTCCCTTTCATTAATGAAAAATTACAGGACAAGCACTGCTTGTGTATGAATGTGTGTTTGTTCGTGACTGTGTGTGTGTGTGTGTGTGTGTATGTGTTTGAGTGTGTGAGAGAAAGTATGAATGAAAAGTGTGTCTGTGTGTTTTTCCAATGTGAGAACACCTGTTTGAATTTGTGATCGGTGCATACATCTCTGGGGGTTTGTGGATTTTCTGTAAGTCTGTGTGCATTTCTGTCTGCACACACATTCCTGTGTGCTAATTTTTGTGTTCAAAATCTTGTTTTATTGTGTATACATTACACATTACACAATACGTGTAATTTGATCTGTGTATCTGTAAACAGTATGTGTGTGTACTAACAGTACATGTGTGTGTACAGGTTTGTTGTGTACTATATGTATACGATGTGTATGTATGTGTGATTGCTTGTGCATAATTTTGTGTCTGTGTATTTACAATACATGTGCATGGATTTTGTTGTGCGTGTGTTTGTGTGTGTGTGTGTGTGTGTGTGTGTGTGTGTGTGTGTGTGTGTGTGTGTGTGTGTGTGTGTGCGCTTGGCTTGGAGCCCATGACCGACTGTGTGTGTGGTGGGGTGGAGGTGGAGGCGGAGGTGGGCCGCCTCTCTGACCCGCAGTTTAACGTATGGAGCCAGCAAGCTGGCCCAGCGGGCCAGGGGCACGTGCCCCTCTCTGCCCCCTCTCTTTGGGCTTCTCCTGGGGAGGAGGCCGGCTGTCAGGGCAGAAGGGACGGCCAGCCAAGGCGGGCCATTCAGGAGTCACCAGCACATGGACAAGCAAACATGCGTGCATCATTCACACTAACACACACACAAATACATGGACATCCTCACATTCAGTAGTCCACTCCGTGTGGGAGCCAGGACATGGGCATACGGTCATGTATGTATCGTTCACACTTACATGCACGCACACACACACATACACGCACACACACAC
Organism: Sardinella longiceps; assembly: GCA_027497455.2. Classification (NCBI taxonomy): domain Eukaryota; kingdom Metazoa; phylum Chordata; class Actinopteri; order Clupeiformes; family Clupeidae; genus Sardinella; species Sardinella longiceps. The sequence goes on from JAODXP020000029.1 coordinate 26,385,501, forward strand.
ACACACACACACACACACACGCTCACACACACACTAGTCAACTCTTGGGCCAACATTTGGTAATGCAAAGCTGTTCTAATATGTACAGACAAATAGAGCCAGGCAGGACCATGACAAATTCATGCATGTTCAGTCTGTAGAGGACCATGTAAAGTATGCATACCATACCTGCAGTATTTATGCATAAATGCCCATGAGTACTTACTGCACGTGCACAAGTGCGCTTACATACAGTACATGTATTCATATACACTATGCATACTGTACAAACATACATGTGCAAGTATACATGCACACATATACAAACACTGTCTTGTTACATAAGCACACACACACACACACACACACACACACACACAGAGCAGAGCGAGAGAGAGAGAGAGAGAGAGTCAAAAGAACATGCAACAAGAGAGTTGGTTTGAATAAGTATTACCCACACACAGAGACAAGTTCTCCTCACAGGAGTGCTGGACTATTTATATTACGCCGGCCGGCCGGGCATCATTACACAACATCCCCGCATCGCCGCACCTTCTCCCTGTCTGTTCTCAGTGATATCATTCTCTGCCAAGCACACAGTGTTTCTGCCAAGCTCGTTATGTTTGCAAGCTGGGCGTCAGTCTGTCAGTCACTCACTCAGTCAGTCACTCAAGTTAGTCCAGCCGTTCTGTCTGTCTGTCTGTCTGTCGTGCTGTCTGTCTGTCTGTCATACTGTCGGTACTGTAGCAGTCATAGTACTGAGGAAGATGACTAGCTCATTCTCACTTAGTGTGAAAAGCCGTTGACTTTGTCAGGTCTTGCTCTCCCTCACTCTTTCTCCCTGTGTGTGTGTGTGTGTGTGTGTGTGTGTGTGTGTGTGTGTGTGTGTGTGTGTGTGTGTGTGTGTGAGCTTGGTAAACCCTACTGGCCATGATGTATCTCTGCATTTTTGGTCATTATGAAAGTAGGTAGGTGGGAGGATGCCAGAGAGAGACATACACTCATAAACAGGCGCGGGCACGCACACACACACACACACACACACACACACACACACACACATACACACACTCACACACAGAGGGCTTGAATGAAGGCTACTTCTCCTTTCCACAGTTTAGCAGCCGAGGCGAAACAAATGAATCATCGCACTTCCTGTCAAAATATTTGTCATAATGCATAAATCAGCACATCATATCATGCTCAGGCACTCTCACTCTCACCATCTCTCTCTTAGTCTTTTCCCTTTCCTCTTTTTCCTTTCCATCTTGCTCTCTCGTTCCGTTACTCCCTCTCTCTGTTTTGGGCCAATCCATCAGATTCTCCCTCTCTCTCTCTCTCTCTCTCTCTCTCTCTCTCTCTCTCTCTCTCTCTGTCTCTCTCGCTCTCAGTTTGAACACTATAGATTTCTGGGCGGCAGTGAGGCAGCAGCAGCAGCAGCACTTTTGGCCAGCTGCCTGTGTTCTGTCTGTGGACTCGGGAGTGGGTGAAACGCGAGCCCATATGTCTGTTCCCTCAACAGCATTACATCATCGCGGGCTCGGGCCCGATTGCCTTGCACCGTTATCGCACAGTTGGAGCAGAACCAAGAGTGCAACACCACCCACCAGTCCCCAACACCACCATCTCAACACCCCGCCCCCTTCCCTCTCCCCATCCCATCCCTCTCCACCTCCATCAGCCCCTCTCTCCAGCAGCACCATCAGCACCCGCTCCGCTCTGCATCGAGTGCCAACACAAGACAATATGGCTCCCCCACTTAGACAACCTCCATCAGCTACTGTTACCCTCAACAAGAGGAGACTGGGCATGGCTGCTTGTCTCAAAACAAACAAGCAATGCCACGTATGTAGATTACAATAAAGGGGAAATATGAAACTCTGCTCCCATTCCCGATTTTGGTGCCAAATTTAGCAAATTGCTGCTATGTGTCACTTTCACACAATAGTGTTTTTTTAAGTAGTCATAGCTCATTCTTTCACTTCCTTTGAAATGCAGTAGCATTACAGCACTTGATCATAGTAGAGTTGGTTTGAAACTAGTTGGTTTGCATGCTAATTTCACAACTTGACTATCTAATAAAGAAGAAAGATCTTTAATATAAGCTGAAATATCAACAGCTGAAATATCCGAATCTCAGTGTGTGCCTTTAGCTGTATGCCTTTGGTAAAGCTGGAACCAAATCACAGTGTATCCCTTTAATGCCAATCCTGTGATAGAGCTGGAACCAAATCACAGTGTGTGCCTTTAATGCCAAACCTGTGGTAAAACGGAAACCAAATCACAAACTGTGCCTGTAAGCTTTAAAAGCCTTTGGTCAAACTGAAACCAAATCACAGATTGCACCTCCTTTTCTTCTGGCAGAGTGCCTAATTCCTCTCACTCTCTTTTACCTCTGACTTTTCTTTTCCGCTCTCACATTGTACTTGACACAAATCTCAAACATGAGGTCCCTCAGCTGGGTGGCAGGGCAACTGGAACTGTTGAAATCTCACTGTTGACAATCCCCTTTATCATATATTCTGTCTTTGTTGAGCCTTTTTCTTGGAGCATGTTATGTTTAGCATCTGCCAAGGTATATTTCATCACCGTATTATTCATTCCTATTTTAATCCTGTTTTCCTTCAGAGCTCCATTAAATAATGATGATTTTTTTTATTAATCCTTGATACTTAATGACTGAATATTACCAACAATTACATTTCTCAAAAGAAACATAAAGTAAGAGCAGT
>JAODXP020000029.1:26398211-26408211 GCA_027497455.2 Sardinella longiceps
ATTTTGTATTATTATTTTTTTTTCTTTTGTCGGAGTCACATGTGTGGAAGCTGAAATGATATACTTATAGATATTGATTTTTCAGCGTTCATCATTTTCTGTCCAAGAGGATAAGGGTAGTGGGAGGGAGCACCTTGGCTTGTCAGGCACTCTCTCTCTCTCTCTCTCTCTCTCTCTCTCTCTCTCTCTCTCTCTCTCTCTCTCTCTTTCTCGCTCTCTCTCTCTCTCTCTCTCTCTCTCTCGCTCTCTCTGTAGCCAGAGAGGATGCTGGAAGATAAATTTAGCCCTCCAGCTCTCTTTCCATCTGCTACAGTATGGTTTTGGGCCGTTACCATAGGAACCACCGCTGGGTGCCCATTAGAGAAAAAGAAGGAAATTGACGAGATTTTTAAAAAGGCATTGAAAACATTTTTTTTTCTGTGTGTGTGTTTCTGGCAAGATCTTTCAGTGCAAAATACAGTAAAGTGCCATAACCCAAATCTGGTTTCTGTTCACCTCTTTTCCCTCTTCTTGCTTGATTTTGGCTGGAGATTTGCGGTTTGTTCAGGTGAAAACGCTGGGCCCGTTTAGCCACATTCGAAATGCTTGTTGTTTGTGAAATTAGGCTATTTTTGGTCATTCTGCCTGGTTCCTATCTCCTTATGAAACTGGATGTTGTCCAGCGATTTTCTACAGGCAGCGAACAATACATGCTTTTAAAACCTACGCTGTTTTCTCCCCCAAGAAATCAAAATTCCACACTTTTTACTCCCTCTTTTGCACAGTTGCATACATTTTTTTTTTCATTTTCATTTCTTTTTCTTGTGCCAAACCTCTCCCTCCATCCCTGCACCATCCATCTTTACAGAATAAGAGTTGACCTTGTGAAGGAGAAATGCACAGAGCGCCTGTGGCTACCCCCACCCCCACCTCCACCCCACACCCCCCACTCCAACTCCAACTCCAACTCCCACCTCTGGATGGAGGGCAGAGCTCAGCTTGGCCGGTGTTTTCACCTTCTGATCCGAACCTCGTTCTAAGCAAGTTGTTTCTAGAACCCCGGCCTGTCCTTTTCCTCAAGTCGAGCAGGCTGAGGCAGCTGTGCAAACAGCCCAGCCTCTCAAAGACATATAAATCCCTGTCTAATGGCCGTAAATGCAAAGCAAATACAGACCTGTTGTATAGGTAGGCACAGAGAGGGTTCTGTGCCGCTCCCGCTCTCACGTGGCTTCACTGAGGTGCTGAGGAACCAAATCTTGCCTCCAGTCTAGCAGTGGCTTTGGAGTGTGTGTGTGTGTGTGTGTGTGTGTGTGTGTGTGTGTGTGTGTGTGTGTGTGTGTGTGTGTGTGTGTGTGTGTCTGTGTGTGTGTCTCTGTGTGTATGTGTATGTGTGTGTGTGTTTCTTTACTGTCTCTCTGTCCGTGTGTGTGTGTGTGTGTGTGTGTGTGTGTGTGTGTGTGTGTCCATTTGTCTGACTGTATGTATGTCAGTGTGTGTTTGTGAGTGTTTGTGTATGTCTGTCTGTCTGTCTGACGTGTGTGTGTGTGTGTGTGTGTGTGTGTGTGTGTGTGTGTGTGTGTGTGTGTGTGTGTGTTTTATACTTCTTTTTCTTACACCAGGGTTTCTCCTTTGGTATGTCTGAGAAAGAGATCCTGGTCTACCTACAGTCCCTCCCTGACCTACATACTCTCCTCACCACTGCATTCCTCCTCCATCTCGGACAGACACACACCAGCCAGAGCTGTTTGGCCAGCCACTATAGTCTCTCCTCTCCTCTTTTTTTTAACGCCATGACCAGGCGCTATAGTCTCTCCTCTCCTCTTTTTTTTAACGCCATGACCAGGCGCTATAGTCTCTCCTCTCCTCTTTTTTTTAACGCCATGACCAGGCGCTATAGTCTCTCCTCTCCTCTTTTTTTTAACGCCATGACTTGTTTTTTGGGTTGGGGGGTCGAACGCCGTACAGTACATTTCTTAATCTCCATCTACCACACACACACACACAAACACACACACACACACACACACACACACACACACACACACACACACACACACACACACACACACACACACTCACATACACACATAACTAGCTTTCCTTATGCAGACAACGTGGGTGAGGACCGAAGTCTCTCTCTTCTTGTCTCGTTTCGGCCTAGTTGAAACCTCTACGTTCTTTACTTTAATCAAGCCTTTGGCGGCTACACAGAGGAAATCGGTTCGGCAGTCATTTGAAATGTAATAGCATGACTGTAAAAGACATTTCTTTGCCGTGCCAGTCTCCTATACACCAGCAATGAGCCTCCTCCTCCTTCTCCTCCTCCTCCTCCTCTTCCTCCTCCTTCGTATGTGAGTCGTGCTTCACAGACATGTCCTTGTAGAATCACAGACAGACAGTAACAGAGACAGAGCTGGAGAATGTGGAGAAATCTGGGCATACGTACGCCCGCCGAGACCTCCCTGCCCCCCCACACCCGTCCGCAGCAGAGCGTGGGCATCTATGCCAGCTGGTCCTGGGGCGCGAGAGGCTTGTGCTGCCATGTTTGTGTGACGCTCCACAAAGACAGAGAAAAATAGCTGTCCCGTTTGTTTGGATTAAGCAGACCTGCTGTCACCGATGGCCTAGAACTGAAATCAGATATGTTGCTGTTGTTTTTTGTTTTCTATTATTTCAATGAACCCAGGTGTTGTTGTTGTTCTAGAATACAATTTGATATTCCTGTCTGTTAGGTTTGACTGTCTGCTTATACTTAGTGAGTTTGTTATTCAGAGGATACACATAATCCATTCAAGTTACCTTGGCGACTTAACACAAAGCCATGATGCTTGCTCTGCATGCCAGCCTTGCAGATGAACTATCTGTATATGCAATACAATAAGGTACCTTTGTTTTATTGTTATCTTAATGGCACTTTGCAAAAAAAGAGTAAGATGAAGAACCTAAACATACAGAAGTAATGTCTTTCAAGTGTAGTGTGTGCTAGATTGTGATCTATTGCCTATTTTCTAGAAATTATTGATTATTGTCTTCAGTTCATCATATGTGCTCTCTTCATTAGAAGCCTAGTAATATTCAGAATTGTGTGGTACTACTCTCATTACATTTCCGTTTGCATTGCAATCACTTAATAAGTTTTATTTGGTATTTGTACACTATTGATGGTAAAATCAGCTTGCTTACAAATTAAACTATGGTACTTCAGTGTTTGTATGTGTAGATTCAAAGTAAACAAGGGTTCAGAGTTGAATGAAGTTGAATTATCATGTGGGATTTTAATTAACATTTAAATGTCACCACAGCTAATTAAGATGCGATATAAATATGCTATGGAAATAGGTTTTAATATTTCATACTCAACTCTCTGATAGCCATTTCTGTACATATCGGAATACCTCTGACCTCAAATACATTTATTTTAGTCTTCAAATAATTACTGTATGGTCTAGCATCATATATGCCTGACCTAGATGTCTGAAACGGATGACTATTTGAAATACATTAGAGCAGTGGTCAGGATGAAAGTTTGGAGGTGCTTGTGTGGCCATACCATGCTTGTCTGCTTAAATATTAGCATACGGGAATCCCGGAGAAAAGAGTGTGGCAGATTTAGATGTCTGAAAGAGGCTGGGAAATGCTACTGAAGCGTACAGAAGGAGAATTTGGAAACTGGTGGTTCGCCCTATTAATTACGACCCCACAGGTTCAGCTTAGCAGTCTGTAGGGTGTTTTAAATTAACCTCACAGGAGTAGCCTTGTTTAGCCAGTGGTCTCTTTGATGGGCAGGCTGTGGTTTGTGTTTGAACGCAGATGTCAAATCATCCCATAAAGTTGTTACCGTAAAGGTAAAGTCCACCAAATAAAGACGTGCTGTGTGTGCTTAGAGGGCTATGCCCAGCTGAATTAAATATATCATTTATTACCAGAGTGCATTTGTGCCTTAGCATGTTCAGGACAAAAAAATATATTGTTTTTAACTATATATTTTCTGTTTTTCTCTTTGTTTAACAGGCACTCTAAAGTGGTTTTCTCTTCAAGTCCAGAACATGAAAGCAGTCTTTTTCCAGAGATGATAAGGCAAATTTATGATGGTTTGGATGCTATCTTGAAACATCTGACAGTATCTTTCTTTTGGGGATTCAATAAAGAAGAAAATGACTAGGGAAAACCAGTGCACAGCGAACAGTAAGACAGTTCCGTCAGAGACTTTCTGAAGTCCTTCTGTATGACAATCTCCTGTCTATCTGTGTGGTCTGGGAAAACCACACAAACCAGAGGTCTATAGTCGAGGCTGTAGCCCCATTTTATGGAGGCCTTGCATAACCAGCTGAATGCTGGGGAGAAGCCAGGAGGTGAAGATCAGCCTCGGTGTACATCTCCCTCAGTAGGCTGCTCCTCTACGCCACCCTCTGCCTCCCGACAAACTAACCCAGCGCAGGATGCAGACTCAGACTCCCATCGCCGTGGAAACCCATCCAAACCACCCAGACGTCATCTGGAGAGAAAGCGCCTCCGGCTCCAGAGAAGACAAGCTCAGGACACGGAGGCTCTTTCGGACAGCAAGCTTGAAGGGACGACAAATGATGCCGGACCATCTTCAGTCAGCGAATGTGGTGAGGGTTCTGTCCAGATGTCGAAGGATGACCCCTCATGTGCTCCCGCTTCTTCTCTATCAAACCGTTCAGCACCATCTTCGGCCACGGAGGAGGTTCAGGAGGGCATGCCGAAGCAGAAACGTGAGCGCAAGCCACAGAAACCAGGGAAGTATGTGTGTAGCTATTGCGGTCGAGCTTGTGCCAAGCCTAGCGTGCTGCAAAAACACATCCGCTCTCATACTGGTGAGAGGCCTTACCCTTGTGCCCCCTGCGGCTTCTCATTCAAGACCAAGAGCAACCTGTACAAGCACCGCAAATCGCATACTCACAGGGTCAAAGCCGGGCTGGCTCCAGCCGGGAAAGACGAACCAGCTATGAGCGGCCAGGAAGAGGCCTTGACTGACTCGGAGGATGACTCTAACAGGCCAACATTAACCAGCTCTGCAAAGAAACAGGACACATTGCCATCACAAGCATCATACAGTGCAGAGACTCGTGCTACTGAGCAATCCCAGGGGCTTGGAGACTCCCATGCGGTTAAAAAGAGACTTGCAATGAGGCTGAGCAAGACCAAGCAAGCTCCCCCAGCAGGGTCATCGGATGACATTTCCTCCTCGGCGGTTTTGGGAAGTCGTGGGAGTACAGAGTCGGGCTACTTCTCTCGCTCGGAAAGCACTGAACAGTCTCAAGACAGCCCTCCAAACTCCTCCAGTGCCAAAAGCTATGCTGAAATCATCCTTGGCAAATACGGGCGCCTGGGACATCTGCAGAAAGCTTCCCGTAACCAGCAGCAACAATCCGGCGGGCCTGATGGCAAGGGTATCCCTTTCACCCTTCCCAAAAAGCAGGTCATCGACCACATCACAAAACTCATTACCATCAACGAGGCCGTAGTGGACACCAGCAAAATTGACAGTGTCAAGCCAAGACGCTTCTCCCTCTCCAGAAGGAGTAGCACAGAGTCAGCCAAGGCCTCTGCTCTTAAAGAACCCCTTGTGCAATGCCCTAAAGTTACTGAGGCTTGTTCCAAAGGCTGTGGGTCTATTACCCTTGGTGTTCCATGTCAGAAATTCCAGCAGCAGAGCCTAAATATAGAACAGTCCACCAGCCAGCCCTCCGCAGCACCACTTTTGAGGAGTCTTTCAGTCCCTTCTGCTTCTCCCGCTAGCACAAGCGATGCTCCCCGGCATCTGAGGCTTAGCCAATCATTTGACGAGCAGCCGCCGACCCAGACGAATCGGCGCCATGGCTTGCTTCGCCGCCAGCCGGCAATTGAGCTGCCCATTGGCTGCGATTTTGCTCCTGAAAAGCTGCCCACACCATCGACTGTCCCCTACCACCAAGACAAGCTGGGTCTGCCTCATCAAAAACCAAGGCCTCTTCAGCCGTATGAGTGTGAAGAGTGTGGCACTGGCTGTAAAGACTGGGAGAGTTACAAAATGCACAGACGGCAAACATGCAAAGTGCACCAACCACAGAAGGTGGAGGCGGTTTCTGTACAGCAGGAGAATCCTGCAAGGATGCACTTCATAAGCAGACCAGGGGCCTTAGTAATGCGAAAAAGAAGAAAAGAAGATAGTCTTGAGCTTGATGATCCTTGTTCCTCAATAGCCTCATCCTCTGTATCTAGAACAAGCCCAGGAAATGAAAGAGAACTGACTAGCAAGGCTTATGAAGGGCCTAATGTAGGAAACATTGGAATAATGCTTGAGAAAGACCCTGAGAGACAGTTGAAAGGGATATCAGTGATCCAACATACAAGTTCATTTGAAAAGCAAGAAAGTAACATGTATGTGAAATGTAAAGTACAAGATGAACTTGATAAATGCACCTCCTATGAGATGCACCATTCGCCATCCCCCCAGTCATCAGAGCAACAGTCCTTGAAGCCAACCTTTCGCAAGTTGATGCGCCAGCATAATGTCCAGGTGCCGGAAATCTTAGTCACGGAGGACACAAACACCACGCCAATGTCTCCATCTTCTACGGTTTCCATAGCCAAAGAGGCTGAGAGGACTGAGGAGTTTCAGTGGCCCCAAAGAAGCTCTACTCTGGCCCAGCTTCCGATTGAGAAGCTTCCCCCTAAAAAGAAGCGTCTTCGGTTGGCAGAAGCTGCCCAATCATCAGGTGACTCTAGCTTTGAATCCCTGTCCTTACCTCGCAGTCCAAGTCAAGACAGCAGCATATCACACGCGTCCAGCCGTTCTGCATCCTTTGAGGAATCTGGGAAACAGGCAGATGTTGAGATGACCTCTGGTAGAAGATCCAGAGCAACTCACACCTTAACTGTCCCTGGTAGTTCTCACCACCACCACCACCACCACAGGGAAATGAGACGCTCGGCTTCGGAGCAAGCCCCCCACGTGCCGCAACAGTGCACCCCAATTTCAGAAGTCCGTAGCAAGTCTTTTGACTATAGTTCTCTGTCTCCTGATCGCACGCCAGCTGGTTGGAGAGAAAGGCGCAAATGTCTCCTCTTGAGACACACTACAGTGCGGGATCCAGACGATGAGGAGTTGCCAAGCCAGCAAACACCTAGCGTTAGCATACCAAATGCTAGCATGCTATCCAGTGTTAGCATTCCAAATGCTAGCATGTCAAGTTTTTGTGCATCTAGCATTCCATCCAACACCTCTGTGAAGTTAAGTCCGGGATCCTCCGAGCGACTATGCACCTCCACATCCTATGAAACACCCCCTGTTCGCACGCATTGCCAAGAACCAGCAGCACTATGGAAACAAGATCCATCCCACCAGCTAGCCAAGATGCCAGAGGTTGCGCCAAGTATGTCCTCATCAGATCACAAAATGCAGCAAGCAGCACCAGTTGTTTACATGGGAATAGAAGGCATTCAGCCTGGCTCTGCCCATCTCACCCAGGGCCCCACAGGAGCTGCACGTGCCCATTACTCTCCAGGGTCTTCAGCTCTTAAACTGGAGATCCCCACCAGAGACTCCACTGAGGAGATGGAGTCGAGGGGATTGTTGTCGTCCCAGGTGCCAGTCCGCCAGTTCCAACACCAGCGTGTTTATTTCACCATCACCCCAGACGCTGAGCAGCTGAGACCCACCGGGACGCAGACGGTGGCGGTTCGTGTCCAGGGGGACATCCCAACCCACGCCAGTGCCATTTATACCACACTCTCTCATCATGCAGTCGGGAAACCTCAGGAGCTTAGTTCAAGTGCAAACCAAAATGTGACCTTAGATGTGACGCCTGCCCCGAGTTTAGACCACGTCAGCCCACTGGCCTTGACCCCTGATGCCCAATCACAGGGATGCAGGTCAGCAGGCTCTGGTGGTAACAAACGAATGCTGTCTCCTTCAAATAGTTTAGAGCTCGGGCCCGAAATGCGACAGCAGCAGAAACGGGTAAAGGAGGAAGACAAGGAGGAGGACGAAGAGGAAGAGAACACCAAAGAAGGTGTCAAAGGGCAGCTTTCAAACCAAGTCAAAGCCGAGCAAGCAATAGCAGAGTTGACAGGTAGCCATGGCAGCACCATCCAGAGCCTTTTCTCTCTCACCAACACCAACTCCACCATCACGGCTAACAACACCAACACTAACAACAACAACAACAATAACAAAGAGACACCGATGCCTACTCTTCACGTCGAGCCCGAATACAGCTGGTGCTATCTCAACTACGCCAAGCCGAGCCCTTCACTGCAAAACGACCACCAGGCCTCCGTGTACTCCTCCTGGTCCACTAGTGCCTACAACCCCAACCCTCCAGGGCTCAGCAGCAAAGAGATGCTGGCTCTTCTCCACTGCAAGCAGGGTCACTCCTCCTCCGTCACCTACACCATGGCTCCCATGTCACCCCCAGTGGAAGAGATGGTGAAGAAGGAGGAACAGAAGGTTAAGGAGGAGAAGAAGGAGGAGGAGGAGGAGGAGGAGGAGGAAGGACCAGTGGATCCAGGGAAGCTGAGCATGTCTGAGGTACATGAGTCTGGATCTTATTTAATGTAGAGGGAAAATTAGGGCTTTGACGAATCTGGCCAGGGTTAAGAAGTTCTGGTCATGATCAAAACAATGATGTTTTGTTGGCTAGGATTATCAGCAGGCAACAATATGTTTCTTTAGGTACCAACAAGCTCTCAATCTATATTTAAGAGAAAACTCTTTCCTTATAACATAAAGTTTAACGTTTATAATAATGTTTTCCTTACATTCAGTAAATACAGTATAAATATGTAATATTGTGTAATATTATTCCTTTTTGCATAATTCATCTCATTCATTTGTTGGATGACAATGAGATGACATTCGAAACGTTGAATGAGAATTCACCATCTCTGTGTCCCTGGGTTTGCTGGGGGCAGGGTTGGTGAATTTGCCCGTGTCTCTTCTTGAGTACAGGTCCACGCCACTCAGCACAGGCGTCCCACAGAGGCCATGGGAGTCCGCTCCACAGAGGACATAAAGAAGGAGGAAGAGGAAGAGAAGGAGGAAGAGAAAGAGAGGGAGAGATCACTGCCAACCTCCAAATACACTGAGCCTCCCCGTGTTCAGATCTGTGAAGGAGGGTGAGTTCAACTAAGCAAGCAACAAAACTCACACTAAATGGGGGGGGGGGATTAGCAACCTGGAGATTCAAATTATAAGGCAGTGCTGAGTCTGGGGATATCATACCTTTAAAGTTTAAAGGTTAGTCATTAAGATATTGTATAGCTCCAGTGCAATTGCAGAATACAAACAATAAAACTCTAGTGTAGTGCAGTGATTGCATTCATACTATACTATGGAGTATATGTTATATAGCTGCTTAGTGCATTTACGATGACATCTAGAACAAAATCATGTCTACAACAATAAACAGCATTCTAATTAATACTGCTCAATGATGATAGAGTAGAAAACTTTGTTTAGTTATGAATCTCTTTGAAATGTTCATTACATAATATATTGGAATTACACAAAAATTTTGTGAAAACTGTGATCTATCAGATCATTACCCATATATATTACATATTAAATGCTGGTGTAATAACATTACTGTATTATTACAATAATTCACAACTTATGTGACCCTCTGCAGTAAAACTAGATGGAAGTTGCATTGCTTTTTTTTTAAGACACAGGATACAGTGCATAGTGTGTTTACTCAAATTTTACATGTGTGTAATTTCACACTATGAAGATGTGAACCTAGTTTACGTTTTACTGTAGCATACATGCGAGGGCTGTGCCTGGCAGGCTGGGAAATGCAAAGCCTCATGTGACAGAGCCTGTACTGTGCTCCCCTCCTTCGTGTGGTTGGTTTCTGTCACCGGTGTGTCAGGCACTGGGAAGTGTTGTTCTTGCCCCTGCTGCAGGGGCTTGGGGCTGCCTGTCAGGGCCAACATAGGCCATCTGTTGGGGCAAACCGAGCCAGGAAACTACCTAGCTTGGCGTGGACTTCCTCTCTCCTCTCCTCTCCTCTCC
>JAODXP020000029.1:26415711-26438211 GCA_027497455.2 Sardinella longiceps
GCTTCTGTGTTTCTTCTTCTTCCTTCTAACTCGACATGCACAAAGCAATTTCTGTCAAAGGTAAACAGCCAAATCCATCTTAACCAAACACTCCAAAGCAAACAGAGCGACTGCAGATAGCAGTGTACACACACGCAAGCTGTTAAATAAAGCCAAAACCTTTATAGACCTGAGGAGGGAGGAAGCCCATCTATGCTAACACGCGGCTAATGCCAAACCAACAGATAGTAAAGCCTTAAAAAATAATACAGGGATCTAAATGCAGGCCCAGTCTGTTTGCTTTTGGGCGGAGAGATTATAAATGTGAGTGGGGGCGACGCTAACATTAGCTGCCTGCATGCGTTGTTGGTGTATCCCTGATGTTTGTGTCATTTTGGCGGTTGTTTACAAATATGACAGGAGGAACAGCTTTGTCATTAACTGTGGTCAGAAAATCCCACAGGGTAATTTTAACCTGTCGCGTAGCTCAGCGTAGCTTTTTTTCAGCGTAGCTTTTTTTTTAGCTTTTTTTTCCCCCTCCTAATCTGCCATTTTATTCACCTGTCTCTCTCTCTCTCACACACACACACACACTCTCTCTCTCTCTCTCTCTCTCTCTCTCTCTCTCTCTCTCTCTCTCTCTTCTTTCTGTACCACTTGCTCCTACTCTTATCTTTCCTCTCCTTTTTCTTTTTCACACACATTTCGTGACTCCACTGTTTCTTTCTCACAATGCCAACATCTGTTCTTTTTTTTTTTTAGAAAAATGTGTTAACCACCCTTGTATAAATTATATAAAAAAAATTAAGAATAATAATTAAAAAAATGTAGGTTTCTAATATGTGATATTTAGCATGGGAACCAGACCCATATTGATTAAGATGTAGATTCATTAATTAAAGTCCTACCAAGTCTCGTTGGAAGTGCAGCAGATCAATTATTCATGTAAACAACGGATCATTGCAGTTGTTTAATCCATTTGAAAGATCATTTGTGTCCATAGTTTACAGTAAGCACAAACACTACTGCAGATACATCACTGGGTGTGAATCATATCCTCCGTGCTGGATTATACATTGTGATTGGTTCTTCTGTTAGTGAATTGGTCCAATGAGCAATGCTCCACGACAATATGGGCGTGCAGATCAAATTCACATTTCCCATAGGTGAAGTAATGGTTAGGGTTTGGGTTTGGGTTTGAGTTACCCACTCATAATCTGTGTTGACCCAGGTCCGATTCCAGACACTCACAAATCCCAAGTCCAAGTCACTTTGGATAAAGAAATGTCCTAAATACCTGTCAACTTTACTTTTCACATTTTTATCTATCTTTAAATTGAAAAATTACATTTATAACCCATCCACACAAACCATAATCCCAAGGCAAAGAAAACAAACAAACAAAATAATGAAGTACAAGAAAAAGTATATTCCTGTTATTTTGATAATAATAAAAATAAAATAATAATAATAATAAAAATAAAAATTGATAATAATAGAAATAAAAACCTCAACTTTGTAGACACATGTTGACAATGCAGTCTGTATCTTGTGTGTTCTCCCAAGGAGGAAAGGATGCAGCAGACACCATCCCAACTCTCCATCCTCCACCACCACCACCCTTCCCGGACCGCTGGCACCACCTCCACCTCAGCTGCTCTGCCCAGCGAAGGCTGTAGCCTCCTCAGCCACCTGCCCCTCCACTCCCAGCCTCCAGCCCGGAGCCACAGCCTGCTCATCCCCATTGGGGGGATCCACATGGTCCAGGCCAGGGGAGGCTACCAACGCCGCAGCCCAGCTGTGAGCTCCGTTCTGGGCCACGCCGGGACCGAGAACCCCCCCTCACGCTGGAGTCCCAGAACGACGACAGCAGCAGTAGTGGGACGGCCGAGCCCAAGAGGCGCTGGACCCAGACACGGCCAGCTGTGTAGCTCGGCCAATTACAGAAGCCGAAAAGCTGAGGAACCCACAGCCAGCCTATCAGAAATGCCGTCACGAAGCCCTGGAGCGTGTCTGAATAGCCAGGAGGACGTTCTCGAGGGCGCTGAGAGCTCGATGCAAACACCACCCTTTGTGTCCAGGGCTCAGCACGCACATGCACACTCTCACACACACACACACAGGTACACAAACACACACACCGTCCCAGACAAGCACCTTAACTGCACATATTAACACAGATAGAGATTAAGAATGGCAATCCGTTGACTAAAATAAAGAAAGATAGAAATAATAATAAAAAAAAAGATTATGTGCCGTGTATGAACTAAGACTTCTGCGAAGGCCGAGGACAAGTGCAAAAGGAAGGACCTTTATTCTTGTGCCCCATTCCTACAAAAGCACTTAAAGCAGCTTGTCCCCACAGTATATGTAATGTATATAAACCTGCTGTACATACATCTATTGTAAATGTTATATGAATATATCAATATGTTTTTATATGGATTTTATATCGTATACTATTATGCATAATGTACTTGCTGCACACGTGTTTGTACCTCTTTGCTATTTCACACTTTCAATTGCTGGAACAATAGATACAGACTTACTGTATATGCTTAATGTATACAGGGTTCGTCAGGCTTTTGTCCTTTTTTATATCCACTTGAATTTCCTGCTAACATTTACAACTCAGCCAAACACAGAGTGGTTTGACTTTGAAATGATGTCTGCTTTGGTAATAGGTGCTGTTGTTGTCTGTTATACCTGTATGGAAGGCCAGGGTTGAAATTCAGTCTGGAAAATGAATATGAAATCGTAAAGGGAGATATAAATATATTTAAAGAGATTTGTGAAGATTACTTAAGTAAGTAAGAGGTACAGACACGCTCTAAGTAATAATTTTTTTATTTCTTTATACCTGCATACAGAGGTCACTGTGGATGTTTATGGTCGTTTACTCGAATGTGTTTCTGGTGGTACTCTGTGCGTGATGTCACATTTTATTCGATAAAACTATGCCAGTGCTCAGTGTTTGGTTGTGTGTTTGTGTCTGTGTTTTTCTCTCTCTCTAAGCTCTCTCCCCCAACTGTGGGGGCCATGAGGAGATTACGCCTCTGGTTAATATGGTGTTAATGTACCTGAGCGAGACAGTGCTGCTCTGTGTCGGTACATTTACTCTAATTGAGCTGATAGGAGAGGCTAATGCAATCTCATATCCACTCAGTTTGTACAGGCGCATGCAGCTGCATGGCTCTGGGTATCCGTCATGGGCTCAACACCACCCCTTGTGGTGGAAGAAAGACATGGACACTGCTTTCCTTCTTTCTTTGTTTCCCCCTTTTGATTTTATTTTTGTCATCATCATTACCATTAGCAGCTCCACCAGAGATCATTACCACACCAATGTGGAGTTTGTGTCCTTGAAACTTATATTTAACTCTTTTATTTGTTTTATTTTGTTATTGATTTTTTTCCCCATTATTTTCTACAGAAAATTAACCAATAAGCATCCTTCTAGAGACCAGCATGCAGTACATTTGCAAATGTCTTATATTTGTCATACGCTGTAGTTAGGTGGTCCCGACTCCCTAGAGACTTTACATGTAAGGGATTTTTGAGGGATTTTTGTCCCACAGGAGAGTACTTTCCATCATTCACCTATTGGGGGCAGTAATGAGCTACAAATGGCTTTCACTGGAGTGTGCAAGAGTGCAATGGATTCCAAAGGTACAAAGGTGTTGCTATAACTGGTCATTAATACAGTATCTTGATATGATATCACAAAGATGGTTTGACATGGGTGGTGCTATTTTCCTCTATGATCATTTTATATTGTTGTCTGACAATCTACAACAAGGGTATACAACAGTAGGCTACTTCTAATCTGCAACCCACACATGTCTATATTTTACACATTTTAAAATGTGTGTTTTACATATTTTTTTGAATGTGTATTTTTTGGCTGTAAACTGACTGAGCTATGAAGAAAGAAAACACATAAATGCAATACCAGTTTCTGTTTAGAATTAGCCATGACAATGTACGATCTATTGTTTATTACCATCGTGGGACTGCCAAGGCCAATGCTGACGTATTTGATCGTTTTAATACTCCCAGCCTCGGTGGTGATGAGACTGCCCCAGCACCAAACAACCGAAACTTACAGGAGGAGGGGGAGAATTATGGCAGGTAACACCATAGGCAGAAATAATTAAACTAGTTGCAGTTTCTGCATAGGGAATTTGGAGGAGTGAAAAAAGTAAAGTAACGAGTAAGTTTAGTTGAATAGTTTAGTTGAATTTAATAACGAGTAAAGTAATCAAATTACAATTCAAAGCAGTAACTAAAGTAAAGTAATCAGTTACATTTTTAAAGTAACTTCCCCAACACTGTTGAGGTTGGTTTCCGCTCAAAATATCCTAAAGGTTTGGTAGTGTCACAGTCGCTGGTTTTATGAATGATAAGTAGTCTAATGTAACATTCTCCAAACATGTGTATGGGTTGGTTGTCTTTGAAATTCATTCATGTGTAGGCAGGGCCGTTCGCAATGCACCAGGGTCTTGAACCCAGCACCCTATTAACTACAACAAACCCATGGCATGGAAGACGAACGGTCTAACCACTAATCTGAAAAGCCAAGGCTTCCAATTCAGGAATGTGACGATTTACATATACTGCTGCCAGCTAGCCCAGACTGGGTGGTATCTCTGTAGACATGGACGAAGCATCACCAATTTTGTCTAGCTCAGTTTAAAACATGAGAAAATCTGAGTACAATGTAAGCAATCACTCTCACATTTAAGACTTTCTAAAAAATCAGGAGGCTATTTTGTTCTTTCCAACATGACCATAGCAAAAGAAGGCTAACATAACTTAAAGCTGATATACTGTATTTCTCATTCTTTATATCTTCACAATATGTTGCTGTTTCAGCACTTTGACCTCAAAGTGTTGCGTATATTTCCTGTAAATCCACCCTCAGCTTCCCAATAAGTCATTGCGTACTTTCAGTATTTTTCAAACTTTCGGCATTTCATCAGACTGCTGCTGAATATGTAGGTAAGTTTGGTACAGTTTGACATTTTTTAATGCCTCAAATGGGTCTTAAACCAAGACCTTATGGTAACCCCTGACTTTGCCTGTTGAGTAATACAAACGCAATAAAGTGGATGGATGGATGTTTAGTCATTTACCAGATTGACCCTAGTCAATTTAAAAAGAAGGGATAGGCCAACATCCTCTCAGCTAATCTTAAGAAACAGTACGTAGGCTATGACCTTAATAAACGTCTTATGTTGGCGTCTCCGTTTTGTGTTGCAGGTGTTTACTATATAATCTCTGATTTACTGTAAGCAAACGTAAGCTTGCTTGATCAGAGAAACAGTCTGCCAGCCAGCCAATCAGACTGCCATCCAGTAGTTTCTCTGATTGTGAATAAGGCCTCTGGGTACTGTATCGGTTCCCACACGTGTTTCCTTGACCATGTATTCTGGCCTTCCTCTGTACTTGTTTCAGAAACATACAGTCTGACCTCTAAATAAAGGTCAAACAAAAGTCTGAAAATGATGGCCTCGCCTCTTCCAGCGAACTGCACCAATTATGATCCACCAGTCATAAAGTCCCATTTACGGCTGGAGCTGTTATCATTGTTTTCAGTTGAGCATTCTGTATCAATTGGCGGCAGACGATAAATAGGCTAAAGGTTGAAAGTGAAACAGAGGACAAGATAATGCATCCTCATGGACTACAAAATGCATTGTCACGGTTTGGACCATTTACTTGACCTCGCCTGATCATCAGCTGTCAGACACATGGACATTGCCATTATGTAGGCTATAGTTCCTGATGATCATGACACGTGGCATCATTCAGACCAGACTAGTTTGAACTCTGCTATATTGCTAATAGCTTGGTGTGCACAGCTCACCTGTCTGTGTCTGTGCTACTAGCATTAGTAATAGGACAAACCTTTGTGATCAGACTCAGTCGGAGACTGAAAATAGATGATCTGTCATAGTACTGTCATATACGCTGTTTGCTTTGGTGTGAAAGTTTGCGGAATTTTACAGAAATGGTGCCTGAATCTAATTTTTGCGCTTGTGGGTGTAGCCTATTTGAAACCATCAAAGTTTGGGCCCTTTTTACATGTTGCTTAGTCAGATGAGTACATGTATTAAGAGTTGAAAAAAAAATGTTGGTCTGAAATTGTTAATAAACAGTCAATAAACAGTTAATTGACACATGGTGTAAGATTAGGTTATTATGGATCGATGAGTTTATGGATGCCTTATGAACTGAATCTTGTACTTATAGTGACAGAATAATAGTATGTTTCTGTAAGATAATGTATTGGAAGGCTGTTTTGATGAATACTCTATGAGTATGTTTAGAATGCAGATTCTCCTTAATGCATTTAGATTATGACCAATTATTGATGGTTATTATGAATTTATCAAGAAAAAGTACCCTATTCTATGAATATGAAATGAATGAATAAATTCCTACTACATGTTCAATGATACCTAGTACAGGCCTTATTGATCACTGATATTTCATATGATTTGTTTTTATATTTTCACAAGCTAGATATACAGTCGTTAGTCTTTTCATAGAAGGCACCAGCTTCCCTGATGCAGAATTAAGATACAGTTTCCCAAAGACAGGAAATCCATGCATTTCTGAAGCCTCAGCTTCAATATTATTGCATTAATAATGCAATGCAATGATAACAGACCAGTGCCAGCTGTATGGCTATGCGCCATTTATTTAGGCAGGCTGTGTTGTGTTGAGTTGTGTTGAGTTGAGTTGTGTTGTGTCACACAGTCCAATTTGTTTATGGGGCTGTGGAGAGCTGGCGAAGGGTGCCACGGCTGATAAGAATATCGGTCGCTCATTGTGCCGGGGCAGCTGCAACTCTCGCCCAGGTGCCAAAGAGCGCCAGGGAGGCGTGGGAGGGATGCGAGCCCACTGCTGTTGCCCTGGCAACACCGCCTGTTATCAAACACCTCTCCCTTGGGTGTTTTTTTTTTTTTTTTTTTTCTGGATCGGATGTGTTAGAACTCCAGGTCCGGGTCAATCCCTAAAACCTGAGTCAGGCTGTATGAGTGTGCAATATTCAGATTTGGCCTTTGATAAGAGGGGTAGGGGAGTATTGATTTATTTTTTACCACCCTCATCGTGACGCCTTTTAGTAGAGTCACTGATGCTGGTGTCGTACAGTCATTCACATCAAAGGAATGCACTGGAAGAGGTTGAAATGTGTGTGTGTGTGTGTGTGTGTGTGTGTGTGTGTGTGTGTCTGAAACTGAAAAAGTATAGATAGCCTATCATAAGAGTTTGTGCTTTCATTCATCTCAATGTAAATGTTTTTGTTTATTTATTTGTTGAATGTTTTAGTGTGGTAGTGTCACTAGTGCTGTACATTCATAACAAAGGAATGGAGAGGAAGTTGGGCCTGAGTACTTACGTGTGTGTATGTGTGTTGACGCGCGCGCGTGTGTGTGTGTGTGTGTACGGAAGTGTAAAAAGCATTATCGTCTCATAGACCAGATGGTTGCATTGTCGCACAAACATTCCTCCCATTAATGGACTGATTATTTATCATGTCCGCTTGACCCCCTAAACTTTCGTACTATGAGTGAGCTCATCCTGTGAGTGAGATTCCACTGACATCATATTTGTTGTTCCAGAGCAGCCACTTCAACAACTGCATCCTCTTTCAAATCCTCTTTCCTTCAAAGCTACAAAAAATGCCTTTGGCATGTATGATGATCACTCCAAAAGCAACTGTCACAACAGTCACAATTTACTTCTTGTGCAACATCATTATTCAGCATTAGCCAGATTTCATTTCTTTTGCAATTCTCTCAGGCTTGTCAGCAATTACGTGAATAGGAGTGCATGTGTATATGAGTGTTTTTTATTATTATTTTTGTTTTATCTCATAATAGCATTACGAAATACATGCAAACATACACATACATGCACAGACACAGAAGCACACACTTTTTTGGTTTTGTTTAAAAGTTTTCATCCATTTCATGACATCTTTTCCTTATCTTAAAGTGCTCATCCAAGTATGTGGAAAAAAGGCCCATATAAAGAGTAGGTGTCCCACACATTTGCAGCCCAGCCCAGCCCTGTCATGCTCATAATTTCCACCCAAAGGAATTTGTTTGATCTTAGTGTGTGTGTGGGGGGGTGCATTCTTAGGTTAGCATCTCATTATAGTCTTAATCAAACTATTTTCTCTTTCACCTGAAATGTTGAGATGGTGGTGGTGGTGGGGGGGGGAGTGGTGGTGTTACCAAGGAAGAGGCTACAAAGTCCAGACGATAAGCGCATACCACAGTGCCACCTCAGGAATTCCTCAGTCCTTTGGCGCGCTCTGACGCCGGGGCTTTTGTCTTTGTCATCGTGCCGCCCTACATTCCTGCAACCCCCCCCCCCCCCTGCAGCCGGAAGAGGAAATGGATAAGGATATGTTTTTGCTGAGCAGCAAAGGAACAAGACCAAAGAACACAGAGAAAGAGAGAGAGAAAGAGAGAGAGAGAGAGAGATTGAAAGGACAAATGAAGGAGACAGAGACTAATGTAGTCTATTGTCTAAGTTGTATAAAATGTCTTTAATACTCAAATATTTAATATTTGTTGGTGCAAGATTTGCTAACTTTTTTCATCAATCAATATGCTCATTCATTTCATTAATTTGATCCGATTTAAACTGGATTGATCTGAGTCCCATACTGTAAATTCACTCAAGGAGTCACCCGCCCTGAGCCTCATAGACAAGCATTTACACACATCGAGGGAAACACTGAATGACTTTAACTAATAGCCTATAGGCTAAGTAGCTGAGTGTGTGATTTCAGGGCCAAACGTTTCCAGTAGCAGTTTCACTGATGACTAGAGGATCCATGTTGTACCTGCTCCAGACTCATGCCAGACAGACCTCCTCTGCAACTCTCCTGTTCTACTGGACAAATATTTGCTTTGGTTATGTGACCCCCCTCACCCTCCCCGCAGCTCCCTCTCTTTAAAATGGGACAAATAGTCTCTGAAGTGCCATTGTTTGGTTGATTATGACATCACTCAGGCATTTCCTACCCCCCCTCTACACAGACTTTGTGTTCCAGAGGACCTTTTCCCCTCGACTTTCCATTCACTGACAATGTTGTTTTTGACTGTTTGGAGGCGCTGCTGTAGTCTGCTTCTCGTAATGCCATGTCATGCTGTGCCCTATGAGAATGGGTGTGTGTGTGTGTGTGTGTGTGTGTTAACACTGCACATAGGGCATAAAGCACAAAGCATTTATTGTAAATAACGTCTATTGTCAACAACTGCAACACCCACAAAAGGTACAGCACAGCGTGACTGTACAAAAAAAAAAACTTGTAACTTGTTTTTTAAGGATGCATGACACATGAAAATAAACAATGGTGGAATGCAGCACATCGTTTTCATGATAGCTGATAATAATTTGGACGTAATACCGTACATTTCTAGAACATACTGTACTTAAAATCAAAAGCATCAAAGATGTCCTTATTTGGAGGGAGAGAAACATGACCCGAAACACACACCCCTGTACCCCCAGAGGGCGTTCGAGGGGCCCATCAGTCCACCTGTTTCTTCCATCGTGGGATTTTCCGCACCGATAATGTGTGTGTGTGTGTGTGTGTGTGTGTGTGTGTGTGTGTGTGTGTGTGTGTGTGTGTGTGTGTGTGTCGGGTCCTGTCCATCATATGCAACTCCCATCATGGTTCTTTCCATCAGTGTCCTTTGCATAAACACATTTTCCTAATTCTCCATGCCTTCAGCATTTGCATCCTTTATCCAATAGTTCCTGTCATTATCAGATATACTGGCCATGCTAAGGGCTTCCACTGCTAAAGGGTGAATTCTAAACGTTCAGTGCTTAACTCATATCCCATACATATGTATTTAATCTAATAATACTACTACTACTAATACTACTACTTTCATCCACACAGAAGTGGTGTTTATCCACACAGAAGTGGTGTTTATCTTTAAATCATAAGACTATAGGCGCAGTCTTTTCCTTACTTTTCGAGAGCTGGCTAAACATTTACTCAATTGAAATACATGCAAAGAAGGCCACACTATGCATACAATAATTCACACTTGTTTTGGCATTCTGCCTTCCTCAGTGTGTTTAAATGCTGTTTCCATGGATTCATGTAGACAAAACCACGATTTCTACAAATTGTAGCATTATGGTAACCTTGTACTTTGCCAACTAGCTTGAAATGGCCACAATGACAGTTGTAGCTATGACACGAGGAGACAACAAGAAAGGTATCATTATATCATCCACAAATGGTTAAACTTTAACATTAGTGTTGATTTCAACGTGCCAGGATGAACGCTACTATTGACTTCAGACATATTTTATTTATTTGTTATATTTCGGTACGTTTCCTTCGCAACAAAACAACCACACATGTTATATCATTGGTAATTAACCTTCTAAATGCAGCTCTCCCACCTGAGGTTTGCGATATTATCTGGGGTGCAATGGGATTTCCACAAGGTGTGTCTAAACTGCTGCAGGCTGGCATCAAACCGCATTACAGCATCATGCCTACTTTCAGTTTTGTATCCCCTCCGGTTTACACTGATGACTTTATGGGCCTTACCAGAAAGAGTTCACAATACATAGCATATTGAAAGCGAAAGCAACATCTACGCAACCTATTCCCATGAATATTTAGTCATCTATACTGTGTAATGCAAGTGCAAGGAAGCGGTTTTGGATATCCGTTATCGCAGGATGTGAAGAAGGACTTTACTTGACTGACTGAATGGAAAGCCCACACATTCAAACTCCCAAATTGTCCAACTGATAGTAAAATGGAACACCATTCATTCAAGCTGTCTGTCGTTAATCTTTTAAGCTTTACTGGAAATGATGTGCACAAACCAAGAGCAAAATATAATGTACTTACAGTATGGTAACACAGTATCATACTTGTATTTTAGTTTATAAATTTTATTTATTCCATTTCATAAACCACCCACTTAAATATTTGTATCCATGAAACTGAGAAACATTACATATTAGATCACAAACTCTTTTTTTGTTTGTTTGTTTGTTTGTTTGTTTGTTTGCTAAAACTAATAAACTACAATAAACTAAATGCTTATACTGCAATGGGAATGTTTTCTCCACACCCAATTACTTTTTTCTAACTTGTCAAGGCTCATTGCTTATCTAAACCTAATCAGGATATAAAGAGTTTATTTTGATCTTAAAGAGCTGTGAGTGAATGTTAAAGGGTTTGTGTTGTTATCGCTGGAGTTGGAGTGAAAGTCAAAGATTAGAGGCCTTTCTCTTGTCGTTAGATAACTAACCTGACATAATTCACCGATTATAGGCTTGTTGTTCTGCTGGTCAGTAAACACAAGTAGCCTGTTTGAAAAAAGCCAAATGCTGCTCATTGAGAGAGGAAGCTCTGTATCAGCATGTGTTATCTGTGCCCGTCGGGGTCAGGCCACATGCGTGTGGCTGGAGTCACACAAACAGAACCCCATGTCACGGCACTCAAACACTGGGGGGTCACCCTGGATGTGCTTCCCCTCTGCACACACACACACACACACACACACACACACACACACACACACACACACACACACACACAGGCACACACACACAGCACACACACACACACACACACGCACACACGCACACACACACACACACACACACACACACACACACACACACACACACACACACACACACACACACACACACACTCCTGCCTACATCTTCCGGAGAGGCCTCCGGCATCTGAACCCACACATGCCTGAGTATCTACCCTCTGCCATATGCAAAAACACTGGGCTGTTATCCCCACTATCTTTATGGCATTTCCTGGTGGCACAAGGTTTCCCCTCTTGTACATCTTGGAAAAAAAGTGTATGTGGATGGGGAGTTAGGGGGGGATTAGGAATACCGCTGTCTAAAATGACGTAGAAACGGGTCATAGAATAATCTCTCAAACTGATAAAACACTTTGGGGAAGGGGCTTTGGGACATGCAATAAATGTCATTAAATGTGGCAAATCATCACCTGCATATTATTCAGTAAATCCGATAGATTTCTGCTGCAAATGTATGTTATTATGGGGCATGAAGAGGGATCCTTTTCCCTATAATTGGAATGAGAGAGAGAGAGAGAGAGAGAGAGAGAGAGAGAGAGAGAGAGAGAGAGAGAGAGAGAGAGAGAGATGCATGGGGGGGGGGGGGGTCTGCACAGTTTGGTGATGTTTCACTTCTTGGAAAAAAAGTGGTAAGGTGTGTGTTTGTGTGTATGTGTGTGTGTGTGTGTGTGTGTGTGTGTGTGTGTATGTGTAGGCTGACTGAAACTGTTTTTCCTCTTTCCTCTGATTCCGTCTCTCCAGGCATGCTCCAGCTCTGACCCCCCTGGGAGGCAGGAAAGCCCTGGAATGTGGCAGGAGTCTGGGCGGAGCAGAATGGAACAGAGAATGGAGAGCGGAGCGGAGCGGAGTGGAGAGTGTTGCGTTGCGGCTGGAATCTGGGCAGCACTCTGTTGTGTAACAGCAGCAGCAGCAGCAGCAGCAGCAGTGTCTCACACAGGGGGGGCGGAGCCACCACTGAGCTGTATAAATGGGCCTTGGCTCCGGGAGCTGGATACAAACACCTGTCGCCTCTCGGCCAACTCACTAGCTGGGATTGTTACGGATTGATAAATCTCGGAGTCCCGGAGCCAGCCGCTGAACTTCACTCTTTGGACGCTATACAGCACTGTTAAAGTCACATCACTGAGATTTACAATGGCTTCTTCTTGCTTCACTACCGTGGTCTTCTCCATCATTCTCTCAGTACTTCTGCAGGACGGTAAGACCATTTAAGATCACTTTTAAAGTTACACAAATTACATATTAACTTTATGATGTTCTTTCGGCATAGCTATTGGCAGTCCTCAAACATGCTGTTCAAAGTCTTTGAAAGTTATAAGGCTATTTGTTAGGGGGACGGGGGGATGATTTTGTAATTTTGTGTAATTTTGTGAAAATGTGATTTTATTTCATATTTCTCATTTGCTCATTAAATGCATGAAAACTGAAAACATTCACTTAACTGAATGCAGTTTACTGAGTGTTTGTAGGCATATTTAATCAGATTAGTAAATGCTCACAGTATATTTTTGTAGAGCACTTGGAACATCATATGCAGAATAATTTACTCAATATTAGTTATTTACAATAAGGTGTGAAAAGTCATTCAGTAGTTCCATTTATTTTCTTGCTTGTTTGAACTGACTGATCAGATGCTTTCAGTGAAGTAGCTGTCACTCTGATAAAGGCGTATTCAGTAATTACAGTGGTGCTTAATGACACACTGAGTATATATAGGCTATTGAACTGGGATTCCTGAGAAGTCCTACAGTCGTAATGACATCATTTACAATGCATGGCCTGGTCCTTACTAAAATTGCTTCTCTCCCTTTCTCCCTTGATTGTCCTGCAGGATTTGGGCTGCCCGTGTCTCAGGGTGAGGTCCAGTCCTCCGCCGCCCCGTCAGCACCCCATCGGGTCAGAACCAAGCGCTGTTCCTGCAGCAACTGGATGGACAAGGAGTGTGTCTACTTCTGCCACCTCGACATCATCTGGGTCAACACACCAAGGTAAGGAGCAGTGAGACATATTGTAAAAAAGTGCTTAGAAAACATCATTAGGTCATGATTTCATGATTTACTCAATTTATTATAAAATAATATGTGATTAAATGTGTAGTTAATTACAATTAGTAATAAAGTCGTATTTGCAACTGTAATAGTAGCGGCACCTTTCTTTTTCTATTGACACAAGCTGATGATTAACGCACTTGGTGACTTTGCCGATGTCTTACTGACTTTCCTCTTCTCTTCTGTGTGCAGTAAGATGACTCCCTATGGCCTGGGCAGCCCTCTGTCTCGCCGGCGCCGCTCTACAGGACGCTGTGAATGCAGCAGCTCCAGCGACCACACCTGCAACAGCTTCTGCCACAACAGGTGAGCTTGCTGCATCCTGTATCTATGGCACACACACACACAAACACATACACACACACACCACAAAAAAACACAACAAGTGCATGCAGGGCCTTACATACATTAACATTCCAAAATGCACAATTACTCACGTAGACACACACACACACACACACACACACACACACACACACACACCTTGATTACACCTAGTCTGTGTCTGGTGAGACTCTGCACATGCCAAGGCAAGCCAGCCAAGACGGACACAGATCAGGGTTAGCGATGAGTGTAGGATTGAGCTGATGATGAGCACTGATAGCCGCATAGCTGCTGCTGTTACTGTCTGTTGCCCTGGATGAGAGACAAAAACAGAGAGAGAGAAAGAGAAGAGAGGGAGAGAGAGAGAGAGAGAGAGGGATGGGCTGAGACGCAGCGCTGCATTGTCTTGTGATCTCACCACTGCCACCAGCAGCGGTGTGAAGTTATGAGTCACTGTGTTATTTGTGGAAAGTTTTGTCATGTCTGGTAGCCCGAGGAAGGCTCGAGATTCAGCTTGTTTTGAGTTCCTGTGGCTGCCGTTAAAGCTCAAGGTCGAGGATTAGTCTTTTTTTTTTGTTAACCTTCCTACATTCTTATCCTCAGATGTGTTTACAAGTTTTGGGAAAGTCAGGGCAGATAGATAACTGTAGGACTTAAACAAACACAGAATATACGGGTGTTTCCAGAAACCATTAAGACACATATGCCACTCAGTCCTTCATACCAAGCCTTTGATACAGTTGCATGTTTTTTCTCCTCACATTCAAAAGTGAAAATGTTTGTGAAATTAATTTTTTGGATGTGAGTTTAACAAATTTCTATTTTTTTCCCCTCAACAGCACAGAAAACCCTGCTCTTGTGATTGTCAGTACCGAGAGTCTGCCTACCAAGACAATGCGTAACCCAAGCAACGACCTCATGACCTTTCTCAGGTAAGAAGGCCTAATCACACACACACACACATGCACACATGCACACACTTTAACATACCTGCTAGCAGCACCAGACCCCCAGTAGTGCATAGGTGATTAAAATGACCCTCTGTGTCCTAGGGGCCATTAACATAAGATTGTAACAGATAGGCATCTTATGGAACAGGACTCCCTATAGACAGAATAAATGAACTAATGTTTGTACTTTTGCCTTTTTTCTACAGGCAGGTGGTGAAAGCCAACCAGAAAGCTGCAGAACAGCAGTCTGCATCCCTGAGGAAAAAAGGGTCGAGGGCCAGCTTACCTCGAACCAGGTAGAGGAGGAAGGTGATGACTTCGATGAAGAATCGCGAGCATCTGAACAAAAAACGTCTTCGACCAGAGAAACAGCCTAGGTGTGTCTCTCTAGGACGTGGGCTTGCCCTCAGGGTATGGCATGTCTGCAAACAGCCGGCTCTTATGGGGTGAAGATTCATCTCTCAACAGAGAGAGGTGGATAAAATAGAAGAAGAGGGAGATGGAGAGATGGAGAGAGAGAAAAAAGAGAGAGAAGAACAAGAGAAGAATTTTCTGCTGCTTCAACATTTCAGCCAAAGCGTCACCTTATGAACCTTCCAGACGCCCGCAGGGGAGAGACTGAAAACTTCTGAGTTTTGAGTTTGTTTGGCATTGGATTCTGGCTGGACATTGTTGCAGCAGGTCAGAGCACAGAGTCTGACTCTACATCTACTATGGACTCCAGTGCATAGCTCAGCTCTACACTGTCAATGGTTTGACTGTCCTGACAACACTGGAAACCTGAATAGGAATATACCACTGAGTCTCTTTATATGGACACTGTTATTATGTAACCTTTTTTTACGGTTCTGGCGGCAATTTAAACCACTATAGTTGTGCCATTTACTGTATCATGGTAGCCTGAATGTAAAATTAGCATTCCATACTTATTATCTGTTGCTAGACCTCTTCAACTACCATTTCATAGATAGCTTTTATTCGGGCAATTTTCTCTGAATCAGAGTAAATTTAGGCTTCATCTCATTTCGAGATGAAATTTGATCAGTTTCTACTGATTACTAGATGACTACTGTTCCTTGGGACTTGAAATCTTATAATAGATATTCATTCTGAATATTGACTCTATATCTGCAGGTTTTATAAAACACCTCTTCCCCACCTGTTTTTGCACTGATGCAAAGAGCTTCACTATCACTACCTTTTCATAACAATGACATCTATTCTACTGAGCTGTAACCAAGGTTGGCTCTAGTATACACCCCTGCTAATCTGTAGTCTTGAGAAGGCAAAGGTTGAGATAGGAGAACATTGCCCATACACAAAGAGTGTATTGTAAAAAAAAAAAAAAAAAAACCCTGATAAATGCATTCGAGGGCAAATGTACTTGGCATCATGTTCGCTTTAAGTTAAACAGCGAAAAATATTTCTAATTGTACTGTATAGTAGTATTATCTCTTTATCCTATTCTTGACTTTGGCAACAGGCCATTTGTGCTGACGGAAGTATTCATTGCATACCTACTGTATAATGTTTTGATTGTTCAGAATGGCAAGCAACTTTCAATGCCTCCGGTCATGCCAAGAATATGCTGTAATTGTTTTTTCCTCTGAAACAAATGTCTGGCTAATGTCCTTGTTATTACCCATTAGGAAAGAAAGACTTGGAACTTCTAAGGAATGTGTTTTTTTTTCCCCTGGCAGTCAACTCACTGAATATGTGCATACTTTTCTGGGTGTGTGACATAGATATGATGTGAGATGCCAGTATGTCGAGTTCTAATGCAGCCTCACTGTGTTGTTTGAATATGTTTTTAATATGATTATTTATTTATTTGCTGTTCAACTAAACTGGTCAAAATGCTGGATTCTTCCCATTATCCTGGGAAGAACAACTTTATTTTTTTATAGTGAGAATATCAAAAATACTTGAATGTAAACTTTTAACCTTGAATGAGTGAACTTATCTGTTAACTCACTCTGTCTTATTTATTTAATTTATTGGAATTTCATATATTTATGTTTTGAATACATCATTCTTTATACCTGTTTGAAATGAAAACAAAATAAATTATTATTAATATATCCTAAAACATGCTTTCTCTGTTCCCTTTCTCTCCAACATCTCTCTTGAACATACAGTAGCATTGCATACTCTACATTTTTACATTTTACTACTATTATCAAGAGTAACACCATACTTATAGCCAATTATAGTCTATCCCTCTATCTAGAAAGGCAATATCTTGGTTGGAAATTGAAAAACAGTGAAAACTGAAAAAGGCATCCTGTTTATAATAAAAAAAATATTATAATTAAAAGGCTTTGATGAATTTCAAACAGGATTTTTCCCACTGTAGCCAATTAAAAAAAAAATATATATATATATATATATATATATAAATTTGGCTTGTCATGCACAATGTCATATAATTTACTGGGGAGGCTGCCACATAGGCCAGTCAGTGACCAAACCTAGTTAAAAGGGACAATAGCAGCAACAGTGAATATATATAAATAAATCAAATAGATCTCATGCTGATGACTTCCCTACAATCCAAAATAGGGTCCCATCACTAGATCTTACATCTTCAGTTCTTTCATCTTTAAAAGCTGAATAGATAGGTGACACTCCCTTGCGAATACAACTCTATCTCTTTTTCTCATCTCATGCCTTGTTCCTCGCTGTATTAGGAAATATGGAAGCGTTTAATGAAACATTGTTGTGGCTCAAAAAGCACATGGGCCTATGCCTTGTGACCACATTGGCCTTCTACAAGCGGCCTGGGCACAATAAAGCCTTCGTGCCTCGACAAATTCAGTCATTACTCCTTAAAGTGATTTATCAAGAGAATACGGCATATTTGCGTTTGACATATAATGAAAAGGTCCACAAACAGTTTAGGAAGAATGCATGAGACTTTTAAGCAGAACAGGTGTTGGGCAAAGTGAATGTGTAGCGTACGTGCTTGGTGCAAGCACACAATGTCCCTCTTCCACTGGGATATGCAATGCATAGAATGCCTGTGTTTGTCTACATGGTATTTGTGCAGGCCTTTTGTCTGTCGTTACTCACAATTTTCGGCTATGGAATGTTATCTTTCCAAGGTGTGCTACGTCTTTGTCAGTCCCTCATTCTGCAGCCAGATGTTTATTCAAGATTGGCTGTTTTGGATACGTTTATGCGACGTCGCCGCAAGATGCCTCTGTATTGCGGAGGGTCTCATCCACTTCCATCAAATGCCGAAACAAGTCTTGTGGGATATATAGAATGAGGGCTTTATCGTAGACATCGTGGGCTACTGCGGTAGAGAAAACAAGAGATACCTTTCACTGGAAAACTCTGACACTTTACTCAACAACAACAGCATGCTTCCATAGGATGAGTTATCTTTTGTACTTGAAGCATGATATCCAAAACAGACAAAAAAAGTCTTAAAAACACTGTTCAAGTCTGTAAGCTATTCAGTGCCCAATGGAAAAATGTTTTATTTATTTAAACACATCAAGTTATCTGGTAGGCCTGTATTGATCCTGATGGACGGGGCAGGTTCCTTCCTGCTCTTGTTTTCTATCTAGCCTAGCGTATACCTGTCATGGGCGTCCAGGCCCCCAGTCTCCACTGTTTATCACTAAGCTACTCTTCAACTGAGTATTGGCAAGGTCCAAACACACATTTAGATTGAAAAAAACTGAATTAGATTTTTTTTTTTACAATTTATTATTATTATTAAAAAAAAGTGTACTATTACAGTATAGAAAACACTTGTATTTTTCTCTGATGACAAAATGTTGTTAAGTTTAGGCCTAATTATTATTATCACATTATATTTCGATATATGTGATAGATACAGACTTATTTCATTTTGTACAAAAACAAAAAAAAAAAAAAAATCAAACCCAGCTGAACTTTGCAGGACGCGTACGGATTGTTCATCCGTGGACAACAAATCGACTCCAGAACAGGCCCCCTCCCCTGATCTCACGCTGATCTGGGTTCAGTCCATATCAGTGTCTGCAGGCATCTGGGACGGTCACTGCATTTTTCATTAAACAGCTGAGTAAGTGTAGGAAATAAAAACAGGATGCTTTTTCCACATTCCCCTCGCATTCCTGCAAAGCCGTGGCGAACAAAAGGGGAAAAATAACACTGGAAAATCACAAGCACGTCTCCTTTCAGAGTGAGCAGCTGATAGAGAATGGGGGAAAGTGATTAAGGCTTGCTTAATCACTGGGTTGTCATAACACTGCTTGTTTTCGTTTGTGTTTTGTTCTCCTCAGATTCTTCCTCTTGCTCCTTTGCTCTCTCTCTCTCTCTCTCTTCCTTTTCTCTCTCTCACCCTCTTTGTCACAGTCTCTCTTTCCAGCAATCTCTCTCTCTCTCTCTCTCTCTCTCTCTCTCTCTCTCTCTCACTTTATCTCCTTATCTCAAAGTTTCTTTGTCACCAAAGCAATATTATAGGTTTGGTGAAGCAAGCAAGTGGATTTTCATTTTTTATGCACCATTGATGCTCATGTGGATATGACTGGATACTGGATGTGTGGCATGTGTGTGCACCTTCAGCTGTTCATTGAAATCCACAGACATGCAGTTTTCTTACCTTGCTGTTGTTTTGCCCCTTATGGCCAATGCATATGCAGAGATGGCGTGCAGACTCCGATTACAAGAGAGGCCACTATCTGAGCGCTCCGGGTCTTCCTGGTTTTGTTTGCGACGCACAGCGATGGAGACTGTGAAAAGTGCAGCAGGAGAGAGAGAGAGAGAGAGAGAGAGAGAGAGAGAGAGAGAGAGAGAGAGAGAGAGAGAGGGAGTTGCTCGAACTCTCTCTCCCACGAGTGACTCTTCAAGTGGACAGTCAGTAATTGACTGTAACTGTACGCAATAGTCCAGAGTCATTGGAGTCATAGGCATGTTGTTTGGGGTAACTGAGTGCTGAGGGTGTAGGAATAAGAGCAAGAGCAATTCTCAAATGCAGATTGTTCTAATGGATGAGGGCAAAGCAACAAGTTTCAGTTTTGTTTTCTTGTGCCTCGTTCAGTTAGTGTTAGTGTTCTTTGTTCAAAAAGTCATGTTGTACCAATTTTTTCTCTTTTTTTGTAGTGACAGGTAGCCTGGTCATGACCATCCCCTTGGTTTACCCATCGCTTCATACAAGGGTCTGGGATGTCAGCCATTGACAAACAATTGCAAGCTGGAGGCGTGAACTAGAAGTTTGAAACGATGGAATCTGATTCAACGTTCATCACAAGCGATTGGCTGTGACATAGCCTATGTTTTTCACCAGCTTGGTTGTGAAGTAAGCTGCGCTACAACAACAGAAACCCGACATAATCTCTCACAACTCCAGCCTGTTTGCTTATTGGCTGGGGGTCGATGTGTTTGATGCAAACAAGGCCAATGAGCGTAATCCCAAACGGAGTTGTGGAGAGAGATGAAAAACGATTGGAAGAACATAGGAGGGCAAGGCCAGGCTAAACAACAGCACTTGACAACCTGGAGTAACAGAGCTTTGGGATGGTTGACTTTGGGCGGTAAAATCATTCCATGGCCTACATAACATCTGAGAATGGCACAAATAAGCTATGGATAAGAGATGGATGACACATTTATGATTTTATACGACTAGCAGTAAAACCTATCAATCATATAAAACTAAATGACCATTTATGTTCACTATATAAGTTTATTATGAAATGACCAGTCCCCCTTTCTCATTGTAAGGCAGGTGATTGTGTTGTTCAAATTTGATTGAAGGATTCAAATGAACTATCCTTTTATTCAAGTAGTCAGAAAGTCAGACAGAACGTGTTTTCAACCCTGAAGTTGCCAAATTAAAAAAAAATCAAGGGCTGGCAAACTTGGTGAAAGTCCAAGTTATCCCATGAAAGAAATAGAGCGTGCCTGTGCTGGCCGCATTTTTAAAATTCACATCTTTGATTCGAATCTGTGTTTTCTATGTGTTGCGACACACGTATACCAGTTGAGATGCCTCAGATAAGCACACTCTCAGACATGACTACACCATGCTGCATGCAGGTTAGTTAGACAACCTGCTCAGCTCTGTAAACAGCCAACATCTCTCATTTCAACCATCAGATCCCTATCTTAATTTTCTATTCAAATGGAGCCCG
Organism: Sardinella longiceps; assembly: GCA_027497455.2. Lineage (NCBI taxonomy): Eukaryota > Metazoa > Chordata > Actinopteri > Clupeiformes > Clupeidae > Sardinella > Sardinella longiceps. The sequence goes on from JAODXP020000029.1 coordinate 26,436,771, forward strand.
ATGACCATCTCTTGCCATCACCAGGATGCTACAAAATGCAGCACAGTTTTGCAGTTCATTGAGGCAACTGTGAGCTCTGTGCAAAATGTAGGCTGACACGTTTACCCCCTCCCAAACATTATCTTCTATGATACCGTATGTTGGCAGTATGGACCACACATGTTGCTAACTGTTGTCTACATTCAAGGAAAGCGTTTGGGCTTCTTAAACAAATCTCCCTCTGTAACTGGATAGCTTCTGGACTTGGCAAACAAAAATTTCCTCCCTGTAAATGGATACAGCTAGATTTTGATAGTTTTTTTTCTCTTTCTATACACTACATTTAATACTTAATGGCTAACTTGCATATGTGCATTGGCACATCACCCAAATAAAATAAAATCAGACGTCTCGGAAGTTTGCTTTGGACGAGCCGGAACATTCCTCAGTGGTACGAGGCACGCAGAGTCACGCAAGGCCAGTGCGTGTGTGTATTTACTCTTTGATAGACTGCACGTGCTCGCTGATGGACAACACTGGACGGGAGATGTTGCTGGCATGGGGAAGACTTCCTGTCTTCCTGTTGTGTACCAGAAATGAAACACCCTCATCAGCATTGGCACAGACACAGCGAGCGTGACGTTGACCAGTCCTACCTGCTCTGTGAACCAGAGGAGACCATAGTAGGTCTACTGTACAGTAGCTTTGTGTCCACTTATAGCATGAAGGGGAAACAGCAGACTACATCTCTCAAACAATGGAATTAATCGATTGCTATTTTTCATCCCATCAATTTGTTGATTTTAACACAGTCTTATAGGCCTAACATTGTAACTTTGATAAAACAAAAAAATTGCAATGATTTTTAATGATGGTAATAATGGATAATAATGGATTTAATAATGGATTTCATTTCATAATGGATTTCATAAGTAATGTAAAGTGTGATTTAAAAAGACTAGGCTTGCATGGAAAATCAACATGCATAGACACTGATAACAACAACAACAAAAATAGCACCCACAGTAATCTTTTGAAGAAGCCTTTTTAGCAGTATTGTAGCACATTTGTTTCCAAGTGTAGTAAAATTGTGAAACATCTCTGCCTTTATAATTACTGCCAATAAAGTTTACAATGTCTGTCTCCATAAATCTGGCAAAAAGTATGAATTATAGCCCGTCATATTTTGTTAGGTTACAATCTGAAACTCTTTAGGGAAGGACTTACAATGTGCATGGCACATGCATGTTCCCAAGCTTACAAGTAGAAACGGCTCAACAACATATCATTAAAAAATATCAAGATATGTCGTAATTATATACTATTGAGCTATTTCTGTTTTATCCATGGTTTAGGTTCATTCATTTCTCCAATATTATATAACACTAATGATGTGATAAGAATCTTACTGTAACAAGCGCAACAACAATGATGATTACTATGTGTTTATTATTGAGTGTCT
>JAODXP020000029.1:26440711-26473211 GCA_027497455.2 Sardinella longiceps
GAAAAGTTCCCGCCACCTTTTCTAAAGGCCACTGGGTGGGGAAGCTGGAAAAATAGCAGAGCGATTAGTTACTGGGATCTTAAATGTTTTGCCCTGTCGCCCCTAAAGGTATGTGCATTCTCCAGATGATACAATACATTACAATGACGGGGGAGCATTTTTGTGCGCTTATTTTTACTTCAAATAACGCTCTGTCTATTTGCACAGTCTCTTCAGAGTGTGTACCCGTGTCATCCTGCTTTGTGAGCCGTATGATAAATACGTATAAGGGAATGTCTGTGTGTGTGTGTGTGTGTGTGTGCGTGCACACAGATGCTCTTTGTCACAGCCTGTTGCCATATATGTTGTGATATGTGAAACTGCAGTGAGAGAGAGACACACACATTAGACTCAGTGATTCACCTGGTGGAAATTGGTTGTGAGGAGATTTCCTCATAAAGCTTGATGTGCAATACTGAAAGTTGTCCGAGTTAAAGATGCTAAAAGATTGCACAGTTAGAAAGATTTAATCTTAGTGGTGTGCAGGCAGCAGCGCTGAATTCCTTCAACAAACGCTACCTCGGCGACCTCGCTCATGATGTCATCACATCAGCAGACCTGTTGTGAACCCAGTGCCGCGGGAGTGCCCGCACATGCCAGATGTCCCATCAGCCACCCTGCTTCCTCAGCCTCTGCCAACATCACTGCCCTGGCAGATGATATCAAAGTCTTCCTCAAAGATGGCATCCATCCCAGGGCAACACAGAGCAGCTTCTAGTTGTGATCTCATTCCAGGGCAAATCCTTGTGAGAACATTCTGGATCTCATGCTGGATCTCATATTTTTAAAACAACTTGACATTTACTTTGCAAAGGTCTTCTTTGCAAATGTAAACTTGAACCACATGACGCAATAAAAGGTTTTTATAAGAAAATGCCAAAATGCCATAGATACATTTTTGGTTATCACGTTAACTGCACGGTGATATTTATTTTAAGTGTTATCATTTCAGGTTTGGTTTGAGAGCCTACTTGCGCTTGAAGCATCACGCTGTTCATTTGAATGAGAACTCAAACCATCTGATGACTTAATCTGACTGCAGGCAATTATGAACAATGAACATGCAAATTAGGATTTACATAATCTTACGGTCAGTGGAAGGTTATCCGACATGTAATATTTCGTATAGATAATATATTTGATATGTATAGATAAAAATATTTGAGGTTAGCATAGATTTATTTTTGATGTAATAAATAAATATTTCATTGACAGTTAGATATTTGATGAAGCCTATTATCCATTCTATGTACATTAAACAAAACAGCACCAGCAGTTCTTAGTGTTGTGTACTCGTTGTTCTATTTGCTTGTACAGAACAAGAACTTGTTTGCCAAAATTCATAAGCACCTTAGCTTTGGGCAACAATACACAATGGTGAGCTTTTGGCTCGTGAGTCACTGGTCTCAGATGTGTGAATGCTCTTCTTGCTCGGTAGGGGTGGAAACTGATGCAATCTCTGATGGAATGGAATGACGGTAATCCAATGTTTTAGTTGTCTTATTTGTAACTGAGAGATTTTGAAGTTTTTTTCTGTGACGATGGGAAAGTTGAGAATGAGTATCATGGTTTTGGAGTGTTAAAGTCTTATTTATGGTTGGATTTGCTTCAGCATTTTTTTGGTAGTGACAGAGCATTTGTGATGATGTCATGGTGTGGCAACGTTATAGTCACACACTGTGACTATAACAGTGAAGAAAACGTCAGTGAAAGTACCGTACACCTGTGTTTAGTTCAACATTAACATCATGTTCAGATTTTTATCAGACACATTGGGCACCTGACTAACGGACAGCTTGTGACTTTGTTTTCAGCCTCAACACTCAACAAAGAGTATAGACACCTGTGCACACATCTGACATATTTGTTGCTAGTGTTCAACGGCATCAATTTAAAAAAAAAAAAAAAAAAAAAAACTTTTTATACCCAGTAATTCATATGTCCAATATTTCCATTTCAGCATCTCAGGTAAGCCACGTAAACTTGAAGGAATTATCCAGAGTGAATCAATAGGCCTACATAGCCCTGTTGTTACACATTTCCAAGTGTTGATTCGCTTGAGAACGTCTGAATTTTGCAGACCAAATAGTGAAATTGCAGCCAGCACTAAGTGATGAGGGCATGAAACGATAGCACTCAGAAGTCTATCACTGGAGAGGGCCTGCACAACTAAAGAGAGAATATTGCAGGTATATCGCTATATCACTGGATACAATTTAAAATAAGCAAAAACTCCACATGATTAGCAAGCAGACATTAACCACTTTAAGTAAAAAAAAAAGACATTTCGGTAAGTCAAACCTTATTCAAGTGGTTTGTCTGTTTAACAACTGATGTCAGACTCTCAATTTGCTTTGCTTTAAGAAGTTAATCGGTGACAATACACAAAATGCTATTAGTTACCCTGAGAGAGACATCGGCTGGCTCATTGTCCTCAAAAGGCCCTCAAGTAAATTGTTCCATACGTATCCCCACTGTGGATTCCCTGTGCTCTGAGGTAATTGTTCTGTTTTCCTATGTGACAATCTGACATTTAACAGCATTTTCAGCACCTCTAAATTTGGATAGCAAGTTGGTTCCTATTCTTGTGCTCCAAACAACCTTAACAGCCCCTTTTTAAATCATTTTCCATGATGTACCCCTGTCCTTAAGATAGAGACCCCCTGCAGGAACACACACACACACACACACACACACACACACACACACACACACACACACACACACACACACACACCCTTTATCCCCCTGTGACAGAGATCAGAGACCCCTTGCATCACACAAAAACACACATACACCCACACAGTCACCCCCAAACACACACACACTCCTAATGTCACCCTCACACACACACATGCACACACACACACACACACACACACACACACACACACACACACACACACACACACACACACACACACACACACAAACACAGACCCACTCATCAGGAAGTGGGGTGGACATAAGGACAGCGAGGTCTGTAAGGGTGTTGTGCCAGGCTAGGGCCTGTGTGTGTTGTTGGCCTTAGAGGGCGGAGGTCTTTGTACAGGTCCTATCAGCCTCACGTGCTGAAGGACCACAAGGGCTTATCGGCAGTGCTGGAATGTATCTGTGCTCGCTCGGGGACCCTCCCTACGTCTGGGCATAAGGCTTGGCAAGGGAGTAGGCACAGAGCACGGACTGGCGTACAGCGAGAGGAAGACAAACACACAAACACACACAGACACACACACACAGACACACACACAGACACACACACACACACACACACACAGTGTACACCCACACACAAGCACAGATACGAACACCCAAGCATAGATATGAACTCACAAACACCCGCACAGATATTGACATGCAGGTACAACACACTTGTCTTGAATGCCAGCCTTCAAATAGCATGGTCAGTGAATCAGCAAATGTGTCTTAGCGGTTTTCTAAGCTTGCATTGATATTTGAGAAGAATGCGACGACACAGGGCCTAGCCCTGGTCCGTGACCATGTCGGGCTAAGAGTATCATCTTGGTGACTAAACTATAAAAAGCCTAATCCCTGTGCGCACTGTGATCTCAGCCCCTCTCCCCCGCTGACTGAAACCTGGATTAATTCCATCTGAATGAGTCACAATCTGACCACAATTAGGTTGTCTGAGCTGCAACGAACATGGCTAGTCATAACACTGAAAAGGTGATTTAAGCGTGATGTACAGTACACACTCCTATCTAGTTCACCCTAATAAAAGAGTGCAAACATTCCCAGGTGCACACACACACACACACACACACACACACACACACACACACACACACACACACACACACACACACAGAGAGAGACACCTGTAAACCAGGAAATATGACAGTCAGTGTGGTTACATGGACATGAATAATCCGATTATTAAAATTCCAAGGTGTCCAATTCTGTAGAACAGTATCAAGGGCGATGCACTCATAAACAGCATTTGGTTAAATAATCTAATTATTTGTGACCATTTAACCGCACAGAGTGTTTTCAGTTGTTTGTGTGTGTGCGTGTGATTTTACGATTTCTTTTGAATGAATGAATCAGACATTAATAAGGCCTTGATTATTTAATTGAATATTCCATTTCAGTTGAAGTTTATAAATGTATCTGGTCGAATACTGCTCAATAAAATGCACCTTGGAATCTCTATGATCAAATTATTCATGTCATGTAACCGCACGCAGTGATGTCTTAATAAATGTCTGATTCCTTTTTTCCCCTCAGTGTCCTTCAAACCAGACATCAGTGACTAATATTTCGAGTCTAAACTGGACACCTAACATGACAGTCTAGACAGAATGTTTCACTTGAAAAATGAAACATGACTGATAACCGTTGCACCACTGTTCCCAGACGTGCACAAGACGTCCTGTAGCTCTGACCTTAGCGTGCCCTTCTGATGCTATGCCTACGTGCCATCCTCAAGTGTACCTAGCTGCCCTATGCTATTGCTAAGCTAATGTAAGCTAAGCTAAAGTATGCTCAGGGCCCTCTTACTGTGCTATCACAGTGTGCCATCACTACCTGTGTGTGTGTGTGTGTGTGTGTGTGTGTGTGTGTGTGTGTGTGCCCATGGGGACAACCCTGCCAACCTGCACGTACTTGGGCAGGCATGGGAGATCTCTCACAGCGACACTGCAGACATGCAGGATCTGATTCCCTTCCCTCAGCTCACCACGTCATTGTTTGAAATGTCAAATGAGATACGGTCCACCCATACGCATCGGCAAGAGGGAATCACCTCTCTTCATTTACATGATAACAGGCATTTTTGGGGATAGTAATCCCTTGATTGATGACTCTTATTAGGAAGTGCATCAGTCACGCTGTATTTCTCCCTGTGTGTGTGTGTGTGTGTGTGTGTGTGCTAGCCCTGCACACACTAATGTTGGAATTCCACACACGTTGGAATGAGTGTGTCAGTTACATTTGGTTAGCGTCTACAATACGTAACACAGACTGGGCAGTTCCAATTCCATCTGTTCCAGACTGTCACAGACAATCGTGCTAAAAAAAGAGATTATGATGATGATGATATCCTTCAACACTTGGCCTGCACCCAAACAGTTTCATCCCCTCTCACATTACATACTTTCCCACATTCCCTAATTCCGTCTGGTTGAGCAGACATTGTGATTGGTCCAGAACAAAGAATCATTTCCTGACTCAGAGGCCTCTGAACTTTCAAAGACTTAACTAGCATGAATCATCACCTTCATGATTAGCTGAGTCATGCCAATTAAAGTAACACCATTTGTTTGCCGCTATTTAAGGTAACATTTTTATCACGCTTTTCATGTTGGTCATCATCTCTTAATAAAAGGTTACCCCACCCACCCCAAGGTTACCAGTCCATTTTTATGGTTACAACTTTGGTGTTTTGGGTCAAAAAATGAGAATGAGCATTTCTCTTTTTAAATTGAGATAACACATGTACTATCAATGAATCATCACATTTTATGATACACCTCTGTATCAATATGTTCAAATTTGAAACGTTTTGCCTACTATTTATGGCCTGCAGTCCTCAAAGAACTGACAATATGTAATTCAGTGTGGGAGAGATCTTACTGGAAATAGTTTTTTGGTGAGGCTGTTAGGCCTACTAGAGACAAAAGTATGGAGTGAGGCGTATGCTTATGTTTTTGTAAGTGAGCAAAACCGTGCTTTCAGTGAACAGTCCATCTAATAGGTTGGTAAGACCACCATGAATAAAAAAAGGCTTCATGTATGACTGCATGACATTGCTGCTGCCTGCATTGCCATCAAACACCAGTTATCTTCTAGCAGTGCTAGTAAGGATCTGGAAAGAGAGGTTTGGGAGGTAGCTGGCTTTACAACCAAACTCCATAGAGTTGCTTTAAGTCCTTGAGGGTTCAGGATCACAGAGGACATAGGGATTCAGACAACCAATATTATCACTCTTCCATCCACTATCAACTCAAGAAACTAGACACTGATTTAGAAATGCGCCCGGGTCTGAAGCGAGCCATTTAGAGCCAGTCATAGCAAACTCAATGTCCCCTATGACATCCCTGTCTATTAAAGGCCTTTGCGACTAAGACATGATGTCACTTTTATTTCCTTGGGGGCTGATGAGATAAACTTTAGCTCGGTGAGGCATTAAGTCACTTGTTTTTTGTTTATTTTTCATTATTTAGCTTGACGTTTACAGCTCCACACATATCCTCTTCCCAAAACATCCCCATGCTGTCATGATTTGTTGAGCGCATGACTGATGTCTGCTAAAAGGCATGAAGTGTTTAAATGTGATACGACCAATCAAGTTGTTTATGAGTCTGACTTTTTGAAAAGGCTAAGATTTGATTGGATAGATTCACTTAGCAAGTGAAAGGAAGTGTGCGAAACGATATGATGACAGTCAATGGAGCGTTAAATGAGATAGACTTCAGTGGGCGGCTGTGTGGAAACAGGGTCTCCATTGTCTCCCATATCATTCCCATCTGCCCATTGGATGAAGTCATGGTAGCGTCAGGTGGATTTGTGAGCACTGTGTACCACCACCACCACCACCACACCACCACCCCCACCACACCCAGGAAGCTTGTGACTGAAGAGCTTAGGCCCATTGGTGCAGCTATACGATGCCCTTGACATCCATCCCGTGTGGGGTTATCAGGGGGAGGTTTGGACTGGTATCTGAGACGTAAGCAGCACACACTGTTTCCACATTGACAGTTCCTATTGTTTCGGTGTTCCAGTATCTGTAGAGCCCACGCAATAATCTGGGCACGTTTGTGGCATACAAACACAAACCTTTTTCCTGCCGTTTCTAAATTTAAACCCCAAGTTGCGTCCTTGTACTGAAATAAATCCCTTTCTTGTTTTTACTTTTTTTTTTTTCCTTGAAGGGTCAAATTTTATCTGCACCTGAGTGGGTGTTCGGTAACGTGCAGGCGTCATACAGAGTAAGCCAATGACAAACGTTGGTGTCCAAAATAGACTAAATCGAGCTCACTAGAGACTTAGACTGGGTGGATTAAAATGCAATAGTCAAATCATGTATAGATACTTCTGGGATCCTTCTGTTAATACCAGATACAGATGAGTGTACGTAAAAGTAAGAAATTAACTTTGTAATAACAATAATATCAGTCTAGAGGGAAATTCTAATGAATGGCTAAACAATAGTGATAGTTACTGATAAACTGATAATAAGGTGATAAGCATAGAAATGCCTGTGGCACAGTGCCTGGTGCAAAGGTTACGCTGGAAGTGTCATTTCAAACTAATCAGAGAGGACCAAGCTGGAGAAGGAATTTAGTCTTGTGATGAAATGATTATATCTCCATTGTTCACAAGCACGGGGACTGTTTACGTGTCTGACTGGCATGCAGTGGCCACAGTGGTGGCATTCATGATGCCAGCGACAATCTGGCATTGAGGTTTCCCAGAGAGCATAGAAGACAGGGAAGTAAAGACATCACTGGCGCCGGTGCACTGTAGGCCTATGTTTCTGTGTGAGGGGAATTACATCTGAACTGACAGCACGGGGTTGTCAGGTTAAGAAAGGCTCTATGTAGGGGTTAAGTGGTTTTGAATGGGATTTTTTGTTTTGTTTTGTTTTGCTTTGTTTTGTCTTGTCTCTGTGTGCAGTCCAGTCAGATCATATTGTTATTATTGTGCCCTGGAAGCCGAAAAATGGTTTTATCCACACACACACACACACACACACACACACACACACACACACACACACACACACACACACACACACACACACACACACACACAAAAAAAACGTCTAGAAGGGTAGGCTATTGCATGCAGGTGATTAAGCATCAATCCTGAGTGTGTTAACCAATAATTAAAGAGTTTCTCTATACATTACAGAGAATGTCCTGCAACTGTCTGTCAAACTGGACCTCACGTTTCTCTACCACCACCAGTTACAGTTTATAAACCAAGTTAATGGTTGAGCAATAATGATTTTGAATGTGCATGTGTTTCCCCTAAAAGGCTTGGCTTGGATCCTTAAACACCATCAGTGACATGTGGAAACAAATGGTAGGTGATAAATATCTCTACACTGATGCTCAAACAATAGGTGCCTTACAGGGCTTCTTCAGGTTTTATGAACTTACATTTAAAAATAGCAAAGGTACTTTTTTATACATGCTATTCAACTACCAACTTCTACAACTATCCACTTTCCCTCAAAAAGAAAAAGATATGTAGGCCTATGCTGGTGTCTTGAATCTTGGTCATAAACAAACTGGGTTGTCTACGCTACATAATTTATGTCACTACTATGCACTGAATATCACTTTGGCTAATTTTATTTATCAGTTCACATCTACAGACTTATGTGGGAGATAAAAATGTAAAAGAAATTTATATAGGCCAAATATAGGCCGCTATCTTTGTTTTGTTACTCAGCTCATCGACAGTTTCACAGGAATAAAACAAATATATAGTGAATGTGTTTTGAAAGTATTCAAATTAATGTAGAAATTGGAGATCTCTCAGTTGTCTCTTGTCTGCGCTTCTGACAAACAGGTGTTTTCCCCAAAGGATGCTGAAAGTCAACATGTCTGCTCAACAACACAGTCATTCATTTAACGAAATACGGGCACTTCCGCTGTAGAATGCCATTTAGCCAAACAACTATACATGAAACACAAGATTTTCAGTGTGAGAACAATGGCCGTTTTGAAGTGGAGATTAAATCTAGATTGTTCATGGCGACCCAAAAGAATGCGTTGTTTACCCATCATGCTATGTCGTTCCCATAGAGTGGGCATCCTCAGAGTTGACAACATCCACGCCACTTTCACAATGACTATGGGAGACAGATTCCTGCAGAAAGAGCAAACAAGTCAGCACTGGGGTGCAACTGTGAAACTCTGAGAGTGCATAACCAAATAGACTTCGAGAATGATGCAGAAAATTAATAGTCTGACAAGCTATAACAGAAACAGCGAACACCAATTGTGTCCGACCAATCACAAGACCTAAGTCCCTATGGCTTCATGCTAGACGACATACTGACTGAAAAAATGTATTTGCTGCCGCTATAGTACATCTATCTGGAAAGAGAGGTTTGGGAGGTAGCTAGTTTTACACCCAAACTCCATAGAGTTGCTTTAAGTCCTTGAAGGTTCAGGATCATAGAGGACATAGGGATTCAGACAACCAATATTATCACTCTTCCATCCGCTATCAACTATGCAAGATCTGATATCACCAAGTAATTAAGAGTCCAGGATCAATGTTAAACTTCTTTGTCCTGGATCAATGTACTCTAACCCTAACCCTAACCCTAACCCTAACCTTTTTATTTTCCCTGGTTTTGTCTTAGTGTTAGAGGTTATTTAGTCAATCTTTCCTTTATAAAATCCCTCTTATCCCTTTACTTAACCTAACCTTAGTTATCCCTATTTTGTTAGGTCCTATTGGGATTTTGTCTGTGGAAAGGGGAGGCAAAGGATCAACATCTAAACCCAAACTCTAAACCTAAGGGTCTCCAAACTTATAATACAGACCCGTTATGGTTTACACTGGGAATATAACCCTGTTTTGAAAGAAACAAGAAGTAGTAAAATGGATTCCGTGCCAGTGCATCATAGTACTCATAAGCTTTTTTCAAAAGACTTATGCCTAACTGAAATCCTTTTTCTTAATCCTAACCTTAACCCTAACTCTAAACCTAACCTGTTGATTCAGGGCAACAAGTTTGACATTGATCCTGGACTCTTAATTACTTGGTGATATCAGATCTTCCATCAAGCATAGTACATCTATTAGGGTAGAAAGCTGATTTGAGACACTAAAAAAGGTCTACAAATCATACCATCCAGGTCATATCAAGCTCCCAACAGAATGATTCACTTCAGGGTGAGCTTTGATGAAAAGGAAGATAAATATATAGGCACCAATTAGACAACAATAGATGAGAAAGACCTACATTATTGTCATGCTTACTGTTCATTTAGAGCTGTTTTGCAATTTCAAATCTACAGGGTGTGGTGGAGTAGTATATAGGTCACACCAATCTTTACAAAAGAAAATAAACCAATTGAAAACACAAAAAAATATTTACATACAATCCTGTCAGTCCCACATGCAGTGATATCGCCCTAGTAAATAATGAAGGAAGATATGAAAATAATACGGAAGTGATAACAAACAGTACTCCGATAGGAGCCAAGGTGAGGTTATGAACTCTTTCATCATACACCAATTACATTGCATTGCCTCTGACCTGTTATTGTTAGACGGTGCCATAAAGATGAGCACCTTTACATACCTCACAAATACTGAACACCAATATGGCTTACATAGGCCCACTTATCTAGGTTGAGTCTAGGTTGGTCAAACAAGACATCTCATAATAGACCAACAGAAAATCAGATCAGAAAAAAAGAATTTGTTTCATTCCGAGCCTCCACCCGAAGGTTATTTTAAGGCAAGAAAGCATTTGTGTGTGTGTGTACACTTGCATAGAGTTAGGAGGGTGACACAGCAAATGCAAGTGCAAAAAGAGATAGAGACAGACTGTCGATAAAGAAATATGATAAGAGACCCTGTTTTATAGAGAATTATTATGCTATTGCGACCTAATGATTTTGCTTATCAGTCCCTTCAGAGATGAAATAGATAATAGTCCTCCTCAGCATTTGGCATGGAGGAGAATTATGTATGTGTTTTATAACAGGCTGTTAAAAGGGAGTTCTGTGGGCGGGATCAACCCTTGTCCATCAATCAAGAGCAATTTCCTGAAAACCTAACAGGGGGCAGAAGTTTGGCCTCCATTGTAATGTTTCAAACAAAGCCATTTTGGCTTGGCAAATGCCAAGGGACATTTTTAAGTTTAGACTTTTCCCCCATTGTTAATGCGCTGGTCTTTGGTTTTTTGGACTTCTGGACTTATTTATGGAAACGTCTTTTGCAGAAAGCTTTGACATGGATTTCCTATGTTTGTGCCTTGTTTCTAAATGTGATAAAAGTGATTTCTATATTAACCCAAGGCCTATTATCAGCATAAAGATGGCCGAAAGGGCAAACGTCTGGAACCAGATTTGACAGATAAGAAACTAATGTGGAACCTAACAAACGAATGGTGTGTTTGGGAAATGAACCCACGCAAAAACGACTACCCCTTCACTTCGAAGTGCTAACGGGAATGTTTGAGAACAATCAAACTAATTATAACATTTTAAGATGACTGGAATAAGAGACTGTGAGAGCAAGCGGGAACAGATGATTCTGCCCAAAGCAAGAATGCAATGTTGAGCTCACAATTCAAATTTTGACCAACTATTTCTGAGACGGCAAACCCCTGCCTCACCAAAAATTGATGAAGCAAGGTATAAAGTATCAGCATGATTATACTTTGTAGACTTGATACCCAAGGTTACAGCTATCCGATGCTCTAATTATATAAGTATACAAATTATACTCACTTACAGTGATGAGGGCTGCCAATACAAAGAACGATAACTATAATAACAACAACAGTTAGAATGCAAGTACATTATAGGCCTACATACACAGTGTAAAAGGCCCTCATTACAGACATAAGAGTATGCAGTTGCTTACGGTAAAAAAACACAGCTGATACGACAGAAAATGCCATGAGTAGACTTGCTTTGGATAAAAATAACCTGTACTTTACCTCGAGCATCGCTTTCAGGTAAACTGAAGGTCCCACTCACACCCTATTGAATATCTGCACCATGGACCTAAAACTATGTGACCCTCCATAGTGTTTCAAAGGTCAGCTTTTCAAAGGTCAGGGCAGTGAGATGGCCAGCTGTTGACGTCACACATAACAATCTTGAATAGAACAAGAGCAGTAATGAAAGTGTATGGTATGCAATGAAATGCATGTGTGTGTGTGTGTGTGTGTGTGTGTGTGTGTGTGTGTGTGTGTGTGTGTGTGTGTGTGTGTGTGTGTGCGTGCACTGTAGGCTATAGTATACTTATCACTTATTCTCCAATCTCAGAGAACAAAACATAATCACATTTTTCCATAGTCCCAATCACATCATATCTGAATGGGAGAAATGCGCTTCAGTATAGGCTATAGGGCAAGGCTTGAATGGGAATGCACAAAGATGCCATTCTCACCCTAATAACACTGTTTTTGTGTTTGCTGTGTTTTTCTTCTAGTCCGTGTTTGTGTGTGTGTGTGTTTGTGTGTGTGTGTGTGGTGGTGGTGGTGGTGTGGTGGCTGTAGGGATGTTTACTTTCATCAAGCCAATCAGACAAAAGCCACATAGTTTTTACCACTGCAGTGGGAATGCAAATACTATTGCTGCACACACACCCTCTCTCTATCACGATTGGCATCCTCTCTGTGCCAAAGGCTTTGATTACACTCTCTCTTCCGTGCCTCTTCAGAAAGCCCAGCCAAGCCTTGCAAGGAAACAAACACTAGTTTGAACTCTGACACTGAGTCACAAAGAGCCTTGACGGTTCAATCAGTCAATTCCGTCCCATCATTCTAATCCCAAAACCCATGAAAAGGCCACTTTAGGCCCTGATCCGGCACCATTCCGGGCCAGACCGAGTAAAACCGCTCTCTAGGAAATGTTGAAACCTTGATGGAACTTTAAAGGTTAATGAATCCGTTAATACCTCACAGTTGAATAGCCTCGTACTTAGGCTACTTAAGAGTGGACTTTCTCAAAGGACATGGATGGCGTTTGCCGTCTGGATCAATATTGACCTTGCAGCAGACACAAACAAGACCAAAACAATGAGGACAACAACTGAACTTAACTCAAGCAGACAAACTGCTGTTTAGCCACTTTTATGGGCAACCATAAAGATAAATTAAAGCTGCCTGTAACAATTCACAATAAACACACAAAGCCTGTAAATCTAGCATTTCTCAAAGGCATACAGTAGAGCACAAGCTGGAGTCTCTAATCCCCCTCCAAGGCGCCACTGCTTTATGGCCTCTGTCATCAGCGCCCTTAGATACGGCCACAGTCACATGAACTTAGTGCACTTAGAGTTATCAGTATGCTCAACGCACTTTCATTCACTCCTGCTCGCGGTCACAACATACAGAATATACTCAGAGGTGCCGTAAGGAGTTTGTTATGAATTGTGTGAATTGCACAATTTTTATGATGCAAAGAAAGTCACATGCACTGCCAAAACCTAGTGTCCCTGCAGTATTATGGACATTTTATAATGTAGGTACACATGCAGTTCCAGGCCTATCCCTTTGATCTGCTACGCCCCTGAATATTGTTAAAGTTTCCTGTCTTGGAAGACAACACAAGGGCAGTAAAAGTCAAATAAACATTATGGGCACAGGCTGTGCATCAAAATATAACAAACCATGTTCCAGCCAATCACTGACCAGATGGTTGGGGGAGGGTGGAAGTAAGTTTGTGACTCCCAACTGTCTTGTCAGTGACTGCTTGCTAATAAATTAATGCATATAACAAAAAAAGAGAAATACATAAATGATTGGTTCTAAGAAGTGGGACAAATAAGCATATGCTAATTTGATATGCACCACTGTTTCTCTAAGGCTCAGATAGACTTTTGCACACATGTGCCCTTACAATGGCCAACATGAAGCACACATTTACTGTAATAGTTTGGAGTCAATCAAGCCATAACTGCATTGAGGTTTGTTTGGTTTTGAGGTATTGTTTGAGGTTGCAGAATGCAGTTGGTCGGAATGAGAATGAGAGAATTTGGCATAAACCGAATAGCAATATGACTTCTTATTCACACCAACAGCACTCTCAACAACCTTAGGACAACAGGGCTATGGGACGGGTTCACTCAAGACTAAACTTTGTGTCAAAACAGTGTATCTTGAGGGAAAGCCAAGGGGAAACCCCACATGCAGTGTCTGGCAGGGCAGGGCAAGAATTTAAATCAATAGCTTCCTCATTGAATGTTTATCACAAGCTGAAGTGTTTTCAAATTGTGATTCATACGTTTAGAGTTTTGATGGTTCACTTTCAAATAAATATACCATAAGTGATTTTCTTCTGTGCTTTTGGCTCCCAGTACTGCCACCATTCATGCAGTGTTTAATCTGGAGCTAATTTAATAACTCATTCCTTCACACCATCCACTCACCCTGTAATTGATAGAGCACGTTTAGAAAGCAATAAGGCTTGTCATAGGCTACCTTCTGAAGAAATTGCCTTCGTAAATATACTAATTAATGGTTAATTAATCACAAACGTCAGACACAGATAATTATGCTGTGTCAGATGCATGAACACACACATCGCCTAATTCTTTATCAAACATTCCGCTCCGCTCTGCACATGTGTGCGCACACACAGGCACACAGACACACATACACACATGCGCAATCTTAAACCTGTAGATCTGCACAACTCAAGTGAGATTCACGTCAAAGTCCACTAGGTGGCATCATAGGAAATTAAGATTAAGGAATTTTGATCATGACTGGAAAACAAACTGGCTAACATGCTCTGAGGTGCTTTATGTAGATCACGTGGTATAAGCACAATCACAAAGTTCTCTTTCCTTGCTTTCCCATCATCTCCGTTGAGTTTACAATTATTTTGCTCTTTTTGAAACTGCAGTCTTGCAATATGTCACAAGGGGGCACTCTTGACTTTCTGCACAGTTCCACTTTGTCAACATAAGTTTCTGTTACCCAAGACTGAGAGACTGACTAAAACATCAACGCTACTGGATGGACAATGAAATTAAAGCACTAATAAAATTCCACAAATATCTGAGGGAGGTAGACCAGGGGTCTTCAACCTTTTTCAGCCCAAGGACCCCTTTTCTGCGAGACAGTCTACTCGCGGACCCCCATCCCCCAATGTAATAGCCTAGGCCTACCACACCGGCACACTCCACATACTAACAGATGCATCAATCTGCCTTTGAGGGCTTGTGTATCAGGGTCCACACACACATAGGTTACACACGACAGAAAGGGATCCTTATCACTGTAAGCCTAATCCAAAGGCTAAAAAATATAATGCACGGTGATCTATCATAAAGGAACAAATTTTAATTGTCGTGGGGCAAAGGATTAAGCTCATTGAGTGGGTGGAATGTATAACAAGAAATACTTCAGTTCAGATATAATAATTCGGCAGACCCCCTGTAGTACGTCCGCAGACCCCCGTCCCGA
The DNA here is from genome assembly GCA_027497455.2 of Sardinella longiceps. Taxonomy (NCBI): domain Eukaryota; kingdom Metazoa; phylum Chordata; class Actinopteri; order Clupeiformes; family Clupeidae; genus Sardinella; species Sardinella longiceps. Next base: position 26,455,893 of record JAODXP020000029.1, read on the forward strand.
CCCTCCTGTTGAAGACCTCTGAGGTAGACTATAGAGCCCAACTGATAAATGATGGCTATTATGTAACACATTGAACACTAATCTTGATGCATACACGAGCATATTGTCAGAATATGGATGCTTGTGTGCCCTTCAGACTACAAGAAGAGAGAGAGAGAGAGAGAGAGAGAGAGAGAGAGAGAGAGAGAGAGAGAGAGAGAGAGAGAGAGAGAGAGAGAGAGATGAAGTCTTCGGTATTTTTTGCCCTCAACGGTGCCTTCCAGGCAGCGCTGCCTTCAAGGCACTACTCCACTCAGTTTAGGGTTAGGATGAGGGTTGAGGGGGTTAGGGTTAGGAATAGGGTAAGAGTAGTGCTTTTTAGGCTGTGCTGCTTGGAAGGTGTCGTTGGGGGCAAAAAACACCATTGAGCGAGAGATTACAATTGGTATAAAGCAGGGGTCAAAATTTAGGCTACTTGCATGTTGACAATGATTTAGCCTACAATATTTTAGACATCATTGTGGGCCTCGTGAAAGCTAGCAAAGGGCTGCAATTGGCCAACGAGCCTAGTTTGACCAGGTCTGGTCTGAAGCTTTTGATGTAGGCCTACATGATTTGCCAGCATTTTAGCCTTGAAATAAGCGTGCAAAGGAGCATGGGAACTCCCAGGCTACTTTAGAATAGTGATGGAGACAAAATGGCTTGTGTTAAGACTGAGTTTTTGAAGGGCCAAGACAGAATCGAGACCTAGTCTTTGAGAAGTCAAGACCAACACAATTATATTTATAGTGAGTTGATACAGTCTGCAACACATGGACTCTTTACTGAATCCTGACCCACCACTCAAGATGTGGGTCTGACCGCAACTAAACCTTCCCAACATATGTGGCAGCACAATGGATGCATAGCCTAATGCTCTGCACTCAATTAGATGTGAAAAAAAAAAAATGCTGATTAAAAGAAAAACTAGCCTATGGTCTTAAGGCCTTCACTGAGAAGGGTTAATTTTACAAGAAAGCTGAAAATTGTCTGACATGGCTTGACAGACCAGAATCGGGTTTTAAAGTCCTTTTTCATCTCATATTGACAAGGTCTAGGCTATAACATTCACTGAGTAGCCTATTTAGCCTTGAAGTTAATCTTGACAAGGGATGACATTAAAATGTGCATGCAGTTCAACGCAAAATTACCTCTTTCGTGTCTGTTCTCAAACCAGACCAAAGCCTGTAAACACGAGACGTCTCATTTCATAACATCATTAGGTGTACGTCTGCCCCCTTGAGGATAAGAGTAATCTTGTACACAAAGTTACCGCTCTGGGTGGAGCTATATTTGAAGGGAACGCCTGCGCACTACCGTGAGCCAATCTTGCGCAGGTAAGGCAGTAGTATCGGAGATTGGTCGATTGTCTCGAGTTTCAACAAGTGTATCGCCTGGCCCCTGCTGTCCAGTCAAGAAATAGATGCTTCTTAAAGCCCTTTCTTAAACTTCCTCATTTGTATGTGAAGACCGCTTCCCAGATTCATCTGAATCTCTTGTGTCGCATTGGTTTTTAGACAAGTGGACAAGTTTAAAAGTCTGACGTTAGCCACCTACGCTAGTTAGCTGCACTGAATCTGCATAGGGGTTAGCTTACAAGCTATCTGCTACCTGTGTTTTCGTTTGTGGACATCCAGCAGTCTTGCTAAGGAGTAACTTAAGTGGAGGGTGAGTACAAATATCATGATTACATAAATTGATTGCATTAACATATTTGTGGTTAGCTTTCTTTCAATTATGTTATTTGCTAATCAGCTAGCAACCTGTTGCATGTTCCAAGAAGTTTTGCTTTAGCGATGCTAACAATTTATTCCTTGTCATACATGTAGTTAGCCACCTGTCAATGATAAGTTAACATGAACGCAACTGTCAAGTAACGTTACTATCCAGCAAGTCAACTTTTTCATGATATCGTCTTGTTTAAAATATAAGTAATTGATGAGTAAACTTAAGAGAGTTAAGTTAATTGTTATATAAACCGAAACGTTATACATGTAACGTTAGCGTAACCCCATAATCGAGAGTCCGAAAACAAGTTGATGAAAGATGAATCAGACAATGAACTGTATCATCAGGAAGTAGCCTAACGTCAACGTTAAGGCAATTTGACGGATTAGCAGAGTAAAGTTACGTTGGTGATCAGTCGTTATTAATGTAAACTACTCACAGAAAGGATATAACTTTAACGGTTTGTCATTTAATAAGGGGGTTTAATGATGGTTGCCAATTTGGGTTGTCAAACCGACCACCGCCCGCTAAGTTATCCCCTTCATCGCTTTGATCTTGTCAGAACTGGCAGCTAGGGAGACCCTAAATTTGAAAACCTCCAGTGTAAATTAATCATAAAAAATGATGCCACAAGGATATCTTGTTACATTATCTCATTTATAGAGACAGAAAATGAAGTGGTGCTTTTCAATATCAGATTTAAATGTCTACCAACGTTATAGTCCTGGGTTTTGAGTAAGGCTATCAAATTGTATGATTTGCATGAGCATAAGGGTTGATTTTAAACATAGGCCTACACTGCATATCTTTAGCTGATGCTATGGGGACAGAATCCTGGTATTTCCCTCCTCCTGCATTCCTGTCAAGGATTCAGAGCAAGTCTAAGCGTGTTCACTGTACCTGGGGATCTGTTGGAATGAACCTCCTCCGGCTCCATGTTTAAATACTACCAATACACACTGTCTTTGAAGGAGCCCTTACAAACAGTCCATTCTCAACACCACATCTTCTGATGTTGTTATCCACACACTGTAGGCCTATTGTGTTCTCAAGGAACTTTTCTGTAGTTTTTTACCCCGTTGTGTTTTTGTATAAAATTTTGCCTGTTGGTGTAAATAGTTTCAATACATTCCACCAAGTTCAGGAGTAATAGCCTATCAGTACAGTTTCAAAGCACTATCCTACATTATCTATACAGGCATAATTAGTTTCTCCAAATTTACCCAGGTTAGCCAGTAATCTTGCTTGTTAGTACTGTATACCTAAGGGATACCTATTGTGGTGGATGGTGGTTGTATCGTTACACCTGTCAATGCATTTGGCAGATCATTAACTACGTCTGTCTAGAATCTACAGTGGAAATGAGTTGTGGGATAGTTTTGTTCTTGACCTGGGAAAAAGTGATAAAAGAACCAGCGGATTTGACCCTGCACTATTTGTCAACATTAGTGTTGTTTTTTTTTAAACACTAGGCCCTTACAATGGGTGTTTGTTAAGACCAGGTCAACCCCCTCCTGTGGGATGTCCCCTTCCATTGAATTCATAGTGCAACCCTAATGAGCTGGGGTAAGGGGGGAGTGATGGGGTGACTAATATGCCAGGGGAACCTCTCTCTCTCTCTCTCTCTCTCTCTCTCTCTCTCTCTCTCTCTCTCTCTCTCTCTCTCTCTCTCTCTCTCTCTCTCTCTCTCTCCCTTCCCCCTTCCCTCACATCTCTTGCCGTTATCAGTGATGAGTGCTGCTCGTTTCCATGCTTGGCCAGTAGAGAAGGTCCACTGAAAATAAACCTTGGGCAAAGCCACAGCAACTCTGTTAAAGTGTAATCAGTCACTCAGCTCTCCTCTGCTAAGGTCACACACTACAGTCTACCTATCTCTCTCTCTCTTTTTCTCCCCCTCTCTCTCCTTTCCTTTTGCCTTTACCCTCTCTCATTTCCTCTACCTCTCCCGTTCTCTTTCTATCAGTCTCTCTCCCACAATCATTTCTTTTCCTCCCCCTCTTTCTAAACCCCTATTTTTATCTCTGCCTCTTTCTCTCTATATGTCCTTTATGTCCTCTCTCTCTCTCTCTCTCTCTCTCTCTCTCTCTCTCTCTCTCTCTCTCTCTCTCTCTCTCTCTCTCTCTCTCTTTCTTTCTCTCTCTCTCTCTCTCTTGTTTTTTTCTCTTTCTCTCATTTCCCCTTGCCCCCTCTCCTTGATTCACACAGTAGCTCTGCTTGCAGACCAAACAGGAACTGACACTGAGCTTGGAGACTCTGTAATAGACACCAGTAGGCTGTAGATTGAGAGAGAGAAAGAGAAAGAGAGAGATGTGCTTTTGTGCACTGTACAAGCCTCTCTGCTCCCTTGGATGATCCAGAACAGAAGACCGAGGGAACAAAAGATCACACACACATACACACACGATCAGGTAAAGACTTTTTGGCCCTAGCTGGCCCCTGTAGTCTGGCCTCTACTAGGCTGAACCTTTACTGATTTGCGGTCTGGTTTTAAGCGGCTTGAGGAATTTATGGTTTGTATTCATATGGGTGTTAATTACTTGGATTTCTCATGTACTTCTGCACTTTCGCCGTGTGAAGGCTGAAGGCTGAGGGATGGATCATTTTTCAGAAACCTGTCAGTCAGGTTTCTGGTGTTTTCTATGAGAGGTGTGTTTGGGTTGGTTTGTGTGTAGTCTAGTGTATCGAGTATCTCTTGGAGCCTTGGGATTTGACTTTTAGGTCCGGGAATAGGTCTAGCCTAATTGGTAAAGTGATAAGACCCACATATAGATTTTGGCTTGTTGGCAGCACATACTGCTTCATCAGTAGTTTCAAATGCCTCTCGCTGGCTCTCACTTGCCTTGGCTACTGACAGCCACATGGCTTTTAGACATACGGCTTGAACTGTGTCAAGTGTCAAGAATAAGAGATGGGCTACTGTATGTCTGTGTTTGTGGTTGCAATGTCCACAGTGTCTATTTCAGCTACAGCAGAAGACATTGTTATCAAACGGGCTGGCCACTGGCGACAAAGATTTATCAAGTAACCAGGATTTTAGTAATTATTTGGATGTTATTATTTTGATAAGATAGCCTAAAGTTTTGGTGGAGCGCTGCAGGTTTCCCTGAACAAACTGGACCAACATCAAAAAGGAAATATATTCCAGGTCCAGGCACTCACTTAATAAAGACTTTTTGCAAGGATTGACTGAGTGCCTGGACCTGAAATATATTTCCTTTTTGATGTTTATTATTTTGATATTATACAATCAACATTGAAATTTACGCACATAATTTTTAATTAGGCCTAATGTGTTTTGAGGTCTAGGTTATTAATGACACACAACATACAGTATACAGATTGTCTGTGTTTTCAAAGATAGCCTAAGTGTTTCATCCCTCTGCTGCAACTTTTTTTGTCCCATTCAATTGCATTCTTTATCAGTGTTGGTAATGAGCAAATGTGGCTTTTTACCCAACAGTATCACGATATTGATTTAAGCTGCAGCCGCCTGCAGCCTCAGTCATGCCTGCCGTCATCTTGCTGTTGAGTTTGGCTTCTGACTGCACTGCTTGTCAGGACAAGCTTGAGTCCACCGACTCAATAGACCTACCCCGTGCCTCCCTTTCCACAGTAGGCCTATTTAGCAGACTTTTATCCAACGCCACGTTCGCCACTATCCGACTTGCAACATGGGGGTAAGGGGGGGAATAGAGCCCAGGTCACCCGATTGTTAGTTGAACACAGTGACTTGTTTGTTTATTTGGTTGTTTGTGAGTGAGTAGCCTCCCTTATATCTTTATGGTATTTTTTAAATTGTTCTCTGAGGTCTCCAATGATGGTATTGTTACTTCAGTTGGGCTGAAAACAGTCCAAGGAGACCTTAGCATAGCTATTCAAATAGCCATACAGTACAGTGCCTCGTTTTTTTCCATCTATAGTGAACTGTGCTTTCACTTGCTGCTGTAGAATGTCAGCGTTGCATGGCTTGCTAAGTGAGTAGGCCTATATAGATTAGTTTGCTTATGTCAGAATTGCAAGGGAAGATGTAGGCTACTGTAGCGAGTAAATCTGACATGGCCAATGATGCGCACATCCACCAATTGCTTGGCCTTGTAAACAGACACTTTGCATTGGTAAATTTGGAATGCGTAGGGTTTCACACTAGTCAACATGACCAGATATCTGCTTTGTTAACGTGAGGTTACTGTTTCAACCACAACTTAGAACACCAGTTGAACTCACCAAAGTTGACAGTAATTATTTCCCCAAAATTTGCTGTCATTAGGATTTTGATAGTTCAGCGCCATCTCAACATTTCGATTTGGCCTTATATCTCTATTCGTGCCTTTAATTAGGCCTAATTTGTTATTTTTCCAGTCTTCTTTCTAATGACGTTCAGAAACTCAAAGTGAATCATATGCATTGGGATTGCATTTGAAATGTAAATGGTAGGCCTAGTACTTGCATTTGACTCCACAAGTCAGCCATGTAGAGTGTCTCTGGCTTCCCACTAACAGTTCCTGGACCAGAGACTACCTGTGGAGTTGGAACCACACCAGGGTGGAAAGGATCAGCTGAGCCAAATTTGGCCTGGATCTGCCGGGTTAGAAATGATCGTAAAGCTCCCCGAGTTCTGAAAATAGTTCCCTTGTGTTGATAAAAGGCCCTTAAAAGTGCAGCCTTCGAGCTTTTTGTGTTTACTCTCTGGATGGGTTCTGTCAGCACACGGGCCTCTGCGTCTACATCTGCGTCTGGGTTCCTGGCCCAGAGTCCTGGCCTGCACCCCTGCCTGTGTGTGCAGACATCAGAGTAGGGCCGACCCAGGGAGAGAAGCAGTGTCTGGTTCTGACAGCACCCCTCCTCTCCTCTCCTCTCTTCTCTTCTCTTCTCTCCTCTCCTATTCACTCCACTCCTCCTCCTCCTCCTCTGAATAATTTGTATTTGTGCCGCGGAGTCTGTACGACTCTAAACCTCCCTTACAAGGCATCGCTTCTAACTGTTGCGTGAACGCACCACACACACACACACACACACACACACACACTCACACACGCACTCACTCACACACGCACTCACTCACACACACACACACTCACACACACACGCACTCACACACATACACACACACACACACACACACACACGTTCAGGCATCATTGCCAAAAGCATCTTTGGACTACCACAGTGCTTTTTGAGTGGCCTGTCCAGGAAAACTGCAGGGGTTTCCAGGGAGGGCTCTTTAGACCTGCGGCAGCTGTCTGGAGAGTGTGTTGCATGCCAGTTATACGTAATGGCCCCACCACAGCTTTCTGTTATTCAGATGAGCATGTCCATGAATGCAAAGTACTGGATTTATGCGGATATTTGTTATGCAAATCTCTTCAAGCTCATTTTGGCCCATGTCTTTATGTACTTTATTAGACCAAATGTTTTTAGTCACCAAGTCTCCTCGCCTCATCAGCCTTTTCTCTTATTGTGATGGCCATGTTATTTTAGTGTATCTTTGATATAACTCTATAAGTGTCTTAGAAATTAAACATATACCATAGTCACTAATTAAACTAGAAAAGCGCTCAGAAAGCGCAGACCTCCGCCAAAGCAATGTGGTCACGCAGACACAATATAAATTCCAGATCATGTTCTAGATCATCGATTGCCACCAAAATCGTATCAGTTCTTGCTTGTCCCAATATACACATTGTCTGAAAACGTCATCCAAATCCGTGCAGTACTTTTCGAGTTATCCTGCTGACAGACAGGCTAACCAATGCGACCGAAAACATAGGCCTAACCTCCTTGGCGGAGGCAATAATAATAATTAGAACATAGTTATGATTTGGACTAGATGGAAGATGGAATAAGCTATTTATTTTCAACAAGTATATCCAGCTTCAACATGCTTACGTTTCTTCCTAGAACTTTTAATGGCCAAGGAACGTCAGCAGAAATGTTCCTAATGGTGATAATTAACCTTAAACCGGTGTTGGGCAGCATTTTTTACCCCTTAAGTTGGTTGGATGTTTGTCCACCTCTTTAAGCAGGTCAGGTGTCTGAACTTGCCTGCTTGGTTTAGACGGGCACTTTAGGTACTCCACCTCCCCCTCTCTTACAGCTGTTCATGCCTTGGGGTGTTTGCCTCGGTGACTTTACCACACAAAACACACACACACACACACACACACACACACACACACACACACACACACACACACACACACACACACACACACACACACACACCAAAGTTGCCCAACTGGTTCTGGCAGCCTAAGACTAATTCTATGACCTGACATTTAAAAGATTTTTTTTTCATTGTGTGTCCCATATGTGGGGCAAATTAGGTTCTGTGGAGTCCTGATCTGGTTTGTCAAGAGGCAAATAGCTGACTGTAGGCAAGACTCCAACTAACCATGTGTATTATGAGCCTTAGTTCCCCTTAGTTGTTATGACGATGCATTATCATGCGAGTGTCCCTGCTCTTAGGGCCGGCACATCTGTTTTGTGTCTGTCATCTGGAGAGAACATAGTCAAGCCTGTGAGCCAGTCATTTGGACCAACTACAGTACTCTTAGTCATTAGGAAAGCGCTGCCGTCGACTCTAGCCGTGTCATTTTGATTTGCAGGACATTGCAAGTATGTTCTCCTCTTTTGAAAATCATGTGCATGACCGCTTCTCAATCACACACGCACACAGTAGCCTATGTGATCCTTTCTCTCTCACACACACACACACACACACACACACACACACACACACACACACACACACACACAGACGCACACAAGTACATGTCAAAATCCTAGGCGTAACTGTGGTATCAAGACCTGGGTGACGTGGGACGGGCTGATGACGTGTTGAATGCCGGGCACGTTCAAGGGCACAGCGGCATTGTGATTTATTGTGTTATCTCTATTTCTCCAGCAAAGGACCAGTTCAGAAGAGCTAAGAAGAAAGTCCGAAGATTTGACAGACAAAAGACCCCTGTGAGAAAACTGTCAAGAGTTTGTTTGAGAAACAAACACACAAAAAAGACATGACTCCAGTCTGACCATTCCTGGATGAGTGAATGAGTTCATGTAAGTTGTGATATTGTAATTCTATCTTTTAGTAGGCTAGATCTCCTGAAGTGTCTTCAGGTTGGGGCATACAGACTTAAAAACACTGGTCTCAAATATTCTTATTTGTCATCACTCAAACATTCAAATAGATAAATTAAGCCAAGGAGTTTTTACAGTTGAGTCCAACGTTACAGTATGTTTTGGTGTTGTTAAAAGTCTTCAAGTTTTCTGCCTACCGAAATTTACGACTCAGTTCTGATATTTTTTTTTATGGGAGTTAATTTTTTACAAGTATTACATCAGAGTTTTGAAAATGAAGCAGCACTCCTTTTTTCCGCACTGTGAACAATTGCTATTAATCCAGTTGTTTGTCAACTTTATTTTAGTTTCATGCCAGGCAGAGGGACAAAAAAAGGCATTGAGAAGTATTTTGACTTGTCTTGTCATGTAGGTGGTATGTCGTTCTGATGGTGTTGACTGTATACTACAGTACAACATGGATTCACGTGTTCTCTTCCATAATATGTAGGTCACTCCCAACCTTGAACTCACACACACACGCACGCACACACACACACACACGCACACACGCACACACACGTTCTTATCCCTCTGTACCTGATTGAGCGAGCACGTGAACATTGTGCTTGTTTAGGAGCGCCAGACTTTCAAATAGAAACATTCCAAAGTGCAGGTCGATGTCACAGTACCACCTACAGTAACTCCATAACCTCTCCCTCGTTGTTTAACTTCCTGTTTGAGGCACGCCCCTTCGTAGGCAGCCAATGGAGAACCCTTGCCTGGGGGTTGTCGTAGCAACGGATTGACTCACACCAATGGCTGCTCCCGGTGCACAGATTAAAACAGTCCAGCCTTGATCCCTATTAGGGTGCGGCCGTGCCCAAGAACACACTCAACTCAACTCAACTCATGAGCGCATGCACGCGCACACACACACACACACACACACACACACACACACACACACCGACTTCTCAGCCCCAGCTAATGGAGCTCAAAGTGCACTGTGGGGCCCGTTTGAATGCATTGCCAAAGCTGTCTTTAACAGTGATTTAAGCTGCGGAAGGCTGTTCACTGACACTAGTGGCCCATTGAGGAAATCTCTCCTTACAACCTCTTAGTGGGATGCAGAGGTGTGGTAGCCTAGACTTAGCTGTAGTATTCAATTTCCAAATATAGTTCTGCTCCAACGGTGGTCACTTGCGCCTGCTGGATTTTACTGTCTTCAATGGCATCAACTTCAGACGCGCTTTTTGAATGCGTCTGTTGAGTTAAAGATGAATGTAGACTCCCTCACACTGTCCAATACGCAAGAATTACCCGATGATGTCGATTGAATGAAACATTGTAATAAATGTTTTGTTTGCGTATTGGACAGCGCAGGAGTCTACATTCATCTTTAAGCCATAGACCGTTGGTTACCTGTCTTTTCAAAGAGGTGTGCAAAAAAAGTTCACAGGCTTTCAAGGTCCTGTTGAGTAAAAAATGCTACGTAAATGCATATTGTTCAACCCCATGCATACCGATCACTTTGAACAATCGATAATATAAATATTCATTGAGAGTCTCTTCCTTGAAATGAGCGTCTTTCTTTTCTTTTCTTTTTTTTCTCTCTCAGAGTTTCACTCTCTGTTATCCTCTCATTAGTATTTGCCTATCGTATTTGCATCCCTCTCACTTCCTGCAATCTGTTTCATTGTCGCGCCGCGCCAGACGTTTCGCTCGAGTCACCCACGGGGGATCTGAAACTCCCACTTATCGTGTCGCACTGGACCATATACGAGCAAGCCCAGACGAAAAGCAATGCTATGATTGACCCGAAACCATTTTTTATTTTTTTTTACACAATCACAAAGCCTGTGTTGATTATGCAATCGCTGCGTCAGTTCTTCCACCCACCCAAGTCCATCTTGGTCTTATTTTACACAATCATACAAGCGTGTGTGTGTAATACAACTGTAGTCGTCAAATTGGAGTGCAATTTCAGCGTGGGCCTTATCAGTGTTTACAGTACCTTCAGCTCCTTTCTCATTTCCAGTCAATGCTGTTCCTCTCTGGCCCTGACCAAAGCCTGCAGACGGAGGCTAATTAGCTCCTAGCTGCTGAAATGCTGGCAGATGTTTGTGTTATCCTCGCCTCAGTTTTAATGTGGTTTTGGACTCGGAACAAGTCCTCGCTCCTGCACCGCAAGCTGGCTTGCTTTGCGTGTGTGTGCGTGTGCGTGCGGGTGTGCGTGTGTGTGTGCGTGTGTGTGTGTGTGTGCGCGTGTGCGTGCGGGTGTGCTTGTGTGTGCGTGCTTGCATGCAGCTCTGTTTGTATGAGAGCGTTTGTATGCCTTCAGTGAATGTCTCTGTTGCGTGCTAATATCTGAGTGTTTGCTTCAAATGTATGTGCTTCACTGAATGTGCCTGTGTGTCAGTGACTGTATGCAATGTCTATTTGCCTGTATCTGCAAGCGTGTGTCTATTTGCCTGTATCTGCAAGCGTGTGAGTGTCTTGACTGTGTGTCTTTGACTTTGTGTGTGTGTGTGTGTGTGTGTGTGTGTGTGTGTGTGTGTGTGTGTGGTGTAAACACAGCTTGTGGCTGGCTCGGGCCCCAGCCCTGTCCCCAGGGCTAATCATTGCTGTGTTTAGCTGGGCTCACCTGAGCTCCCTGCCCCCTTCACCCCACCAGTTGGCTAAACAGTGGCAAACATTGGCCTGGGAAGTGTTGCATTGATTGATCTGACCTAGGAAACAAGAGATAGCATGTGGTTTTCAAATGAATAACAGAGAGGGTTTGCTCTAGTGCTTGCTTGTGCAGTGATTGCCTCGGATGTTAACACTCTTGAATGAGTCACTTCCAAGTCTTGGTGTTAGGGTTTTTTTTTTTTTTTTTTTTTTTTCAGTTCCTAAAAATACAGATCACTGAAACCTTGGATATTCTATGCTGCCTAAAAAAAGATTGCATAAATCTGTCCAACACCTAAAGAAAAAAAAAAAAACATTGAAAACAACTCCAAGTAGTCTCAAACTGCATGGTGCTGTTATTTTAGTTCTGATGATCACTTTGCAATCTGTTAGTCAGTGAATCCTAGTGCCTGGAAAAGGCAGTGCATCTGTATATAGTAATGATGCACTAATGCTTGGGTTACCCAGTCTTTAACAGTTGAGGACTCAGCTTTTGAGACACCCAATTAGATGGCTTACAATGATCGTTTTGTTGATATTTGTATTTCCTAAGCAAATGTTAACATGCATAAACTGTACATTGTGCCTTCCCTCAACATAGAAAGATCAAATGGCCAAAAGACATTAGTAAATATAAAACATCATACCATATTTATTTTGTTTAGTTTGCACCCCTAGGGGGTACCCTGTTACTTCACTTTGACAATATCTGCACTAATGCACACCAATAACCAAGTTCATACAGGTGACTCGGAGTGACGTCATTAATTGATCACAAACTAAACCAATCAGCTGTTGCTCCCAAATACTGCGGTAGTTTAAATTCTGCAGGTCTGCGGGGCTCCTGCGCGATAACGGCGTTTTATTGCTCCCTGCTCCTCCCCACCTTCACGTCTCTAGATCTGGTTAGGATAAGTTGGGCATTCGTTTTATTTCCTGCTTGTCTTATTTCTCATGGCAGCGATTTTCAGTGTACCTTTTTTTTGCAGTCGACTTGATCAGTCAGTTCAACGTTTTTGCAGCTTCGCATCATCTTGAGCAGATCTAGTGCGGTGCTGCCAAGCGTACTACCTTCTACTTAACACAAATACAATCTCGTTAATTATCCTGTTGGAAATGTAATTTTGTGGATAGTTGTGTCCTAACACTGCTCTCTTCTCTTCTCGGCAGGAACCTCTGGCCACAGCGGTTTGGACTCTGGAATGGAAAACCGAGGTAAGCGTCGCAGAGGTTCTGCACGTAAGTCTGCCTAAGATTCTCCCTAAGATTCCCTCATTAACACTTGTTAAGACGCCTTCATTGAAACGCTGCCAGTGTCCTAACGAGCTCCGGAAGATTGGGCACCTTAGTGTGCTCAAGTTCACTACGCACAAATCACCCCTGTGGCGTAATAATGTATCTCTAACTAATCCCACTCTCACGCACGTCACACACACACACACACACACACACACACACACACACACACACACACACACACACAGTAAAGAGATAGGAATATAAACGGAAAAACAGAGATAAAAGACAGCAAAGAAAGGCATGTTTTATTGTTATAAAACACTACACAAGTGAATGATTGGGAAAGCATTTTTATGGGAAGACATTTGTTAGATTTTTTTTTTTTACCAGCTGATACTGTATGATGTCTTTTCTTATGGCTCACCCTTGGCAACCAGACAACTGAAAGCAGGATTGTCTCTGTGTAAACCTGCAGTGATCAACTGTAAATCAATCAACTGAAGTGCTAAGTGGTTTTCCCTGTTCCCGGGTTTTGTGTGTGTGTGTGTGTGTGTGTGTGTGTGTGTGTGTGTGTGTGTGTGTGTGTGTGACTCACAGTGGTGTGTTGTTGACACAGTGGCTTATTATCTGATTGTGCTTTGCCCTGTTGGGAGAGCACAACCACTTACACCTTGAGGAGTCAAACGGATAGGACAAACGTACGTGTCCGGAGCGCGCGTTTCGCCAGCTTTCTCTCTCAGCATGGACGATAATTCTTTGGAAGAGGACAGTCTGTCAGGTACTCCAAATACTCTTTTGTTTGTCAGGTTATTATAGACACTACAGTATAGGGCCTACTGGGATATCTAACGTAATTTCTGTCAGCGGTTTGACAAGTTTCTTGTTGTGGGAAAGCCCAACGGAAGTGCTCAAGGCAGTGTTATTGAATATTCAACTTGCTACCTGGTTCGGTGAGTCGCGTAGGAAACTTGATCGACATTGGCGGCTTTAGCATTTTGAATGGGGAAAAATGTAGGCAATCCTGAATGGATGTCCTGAATGCCCAAACTTTGCCTGTGTGTTTGGCTACTTTGGTTTGTGTGTGTCTGTTTTGCCGCTTTACCATTGGGAAGCTTCCGGTGGATTAAATCAAACGCTCTTGTTAATGAGGCGTTTAATGGGGATCAATACTGTAATGAAGTTCAGGGAGGTTAGATAAGGGAAATCGTAGTGGTAGGAGTAATAACCTGCCGCTACTGTGGAGATTGACTTTCTGCTTTGACTTTGGAGCAGTGGAGCAGTGAAACTCATTATCAGAGACCTGCCATAGTGAAACTTGTGTGTGTGTGTGTGTGTGTGTGTGTGTGTGTGTGTGTGTGTGTGTGTGTGTGTGTGTGTGTGTGTGTGTGTGTGTGCGCGCGCACAAGCTGAAGTTGGCATTGGTAGTCCTCGGGGTGTGAGTGAGTGTGGAGTTGTGTGTGGTTTCCCTTACTGATTTGTGCTGGGTCAGGGATGAGTTCACACACACACACACACACACACACACACACACACACACACACACACACACACACACACAAAGAAAGCCAGCAGCAGCATGGCTAGTTAGAAAAGCAAGAACAGAGTGGATTAAAAGTCAAGATCCTTTCATCCTTGCCTGGCCTAGTGTTCTCGTCCTGGTAAAAATAACCTCTCTGTCTGAGAGTGTGTGTGTGTGTGTGTATGTGTGTCTCTCTCTCTCTCTCTCTCTCTCTCTCTCTCTCTCTCTCTCTCTCTCTCTCTCTCTGTCTGTCTTTCCTGAACCCCCCAACCCCCCTCCTCCTCCTCCTCCTCTCACTTCATCCCTTTCAAGTTAGTCCAGACAGGTGTTAGGTATTGAACCCTGTCTGCGACAGCCATTCATTCCTTAGGTAGGCTAGCATTAGCTGCATCAGCTAAATTTTTGTTGATGTTTTTTTTATGATGGTCATGCTGACCTCACTTTTTTTTATTTTTTTTGAATCTTTGTGCCTTTTATTTCTGCTGATATGCGCAGGTTAATGGGTATGTAGTATGGCTGACTGTTAATCAGCTGACTTGTAGCTGAAGTCTAGTGGAAGTGTAGCTTGTTGAAATGTTGGAGTCATGCCGCAAGCAGAGCGTGAAAGAGTTTGGCAGATGACTCGGCAACATCTTAGAGGAGGAAAAGATTTTTTAAAAAGTATAACACCACAGGTCCTTTGATGGATGATTCTAGAAGGCTATGGAAGTTATAAACCAGGCCAGGGTGAGAGAGAACTTCCTCTTGGGTCCTGGGTTGGGATGAGTATTTCCCAACACTTCAAACAGAAAGGAAGACAAGCCCCTGCATGCCAGACATTCCACACTCTGGATGGCCAGTCAGAGTGCAGCTCTTTTGTTGGGCCCATAGAGGGCGCTGTATACAGCAGCATGATTGCTGCAGCATGAATCTATTTGCCTTCAAACTTCAAACAAGAAACACAAAGGCACTCTTATTTAGCACAATATAAAAAACCTTTATTGTAGTGGCTTGTTCACATTGAACTTAAGAAAAATGGACATGTTTGGGCAATCAAGCCTTCATCAAACATAGCTGCATCTTTTTTGTTACAGATCCAGTTTTGTTGTTTCTGTACCAGAGGTCGCCATCTCTGAGACTCTAATAGTAGAGATGAAAAAGATGGTCACTGCAAGGTCTTGATCCATCAGCTGAGTTGAGATCAGGAAGACTTCCTCATTACTTGTACTTGCTCGACCAAAGGAAGTGATGTGCTTGGCTTGAACATGCAACTGTTTGGCTTGTCATGATTTGTTTGCTGCTGTTGCAGGGTGTGAAACTACTTCAATTGAACATGGGTCTGAATTGAAGGTAGAACTCTGCAAACTAAGTGTGCATATGCACAATTATGAGAGCGAGAGAGAGAGAGAGAGAGAGAGAGAGAGAGAGAGAGAGAACGAGAGAGAGAGAACGAGAGACAGACAGTGTGAGAGAGAGTGTGTAAACACAATCAGACTTAAAATGGCAGCCTGTTCCTCATACTTGCCCTCACATAAAAGAACTTCCTGCAAGAGAGATGACTTTCTGACACGCTTTCTCTTGTCTCAGTAGAAAATGTTGCCCTGCTACTTGGAATCATCGGTAGGGTTCTCTTATGGTTGAGTCACTCCCACCATTTCCAGTTTGTACACACAGCTGCATCATTGTCCAGCTTTCATTATTCTGCCCGCACCCCCGCCTTGTTACCATCAGATCGTTCCCCCTTGCTCTGTAATCGAACCCCTCTGTTTTGAAGTTGTCCTATTTGTTTTCTTTTTTCCCTCGCTCGCCTGCATTGCTTGGCATGGTTTGGTTTCCGTTTGATAAGAAGAGAGGAGAGGCTGTTTTTGGGAGCCGGGTGTTGAGGGGCCGGGGAAGTGACTGATCTGGTCGACGTAGTGTGTTTATAGGAGTTGTGTAACAAGGGAACTAATTAGTGAGTCACCATTGTGTGTGTGTGTGTGTGTGTGTCAGTGTGTGTGTGTGTAGGAGTATGCAAGACAACCCAAACTCAGGCTCCACTGATTCCAAGCCTGTTGCGAGATCTGTTTCTTTAGAAATTAGTTCACAAAAAAGGGTGAGCATTTTGCCAGTCTGGAATGTTGATGGTGATACCAATAGATGCCAATAGAGGCCGATGTTCTGAACATTAAATAAGTGTAGCAAGAAATAGGTGTCGTCTGATTGCTTGTCTGTTCCACCGTACAGACTAGTAGCCTAAGCCTCTGATTGAGATGCTGGCGAGGTCATCATCACTTAAAACGTGTAAAACGTTTTTATTTTTTCTCCCAGTTTGATGATCTCTAGTCTTTGACTGGAAGTTTGGCTTAAGTTGTTTTCTTTTTTTTCTGTGAGAATATTGTACTGGCCATCCATAAAGGTTGAACATGCAGAAACTCAACACTGCATGTGTTGTTAGATCTGTTTATTTTTGGCCTGGAATTTCAGAAAGAATAGAGGAATATTGAAAGCGAAACGACACACTCAATTTATGGCGATAAACACAGGCAGTTGTGGTTGCGGTTGGAGCGGTGTTCCATTGTCGCCTAGGTAACCGTAGCGCGTCCGTACGGCGCGATGATGCCGGTGTTCTGACGGAAGGCTGCTTTTCAGGAGGAGTTGGGAGTCCCGTTGGGATCAAGGAGGGAGAAACTAATGGAGCTAAATGCTGACAAATCCCCGGAGAAAATCGGCGTCTATCAAACAGGGCCCCGAGGTGAGAGAGAGCGAGGGAATGAGAATGAGACAGAGAAAAAGAGAGAGAGAGAGGGAGAGAGACCGAGAGGGAGACTGAGAGACCGAGACTTTTGGGGTCCATGAGTAACTCTTCTCCATCAGTTTGTGCACCAACGGTGCCAAGATTTGGGAAGGGGGCGAAGGGAGGGGGGGGAACTCATTTTCAGGGTACTCCCAGAGAGAAAGGATTTTTCATGCTTGTCAGTTTAAGAACCTTTTGGCCTGAATGTTCTGAAATGATCAAAGGTTCTTTGTGGAGGCCATTTGTATCCATTTCAAGTAAATGATTGATGGTGCCTTTCAGCTAATGCCAGCACTTATTACAAACATATGTGTCCTATCAAGGACAG
>JAODXP020000029.1:26475711-26478211 GCA_027497455.2 Sardinella longiceps
CACACACACACACACACACATACAAGATTGAGAGGAAGAGTCTCAAGCGAACTTGTAACAACCCTGCCATTGCATCACTGCGCAAGCCAAGGTGCTTTGTCACACGGTGCAGTGGGTGACAATCAGCAGCTTGCATTTGTGAGTGTAACAGGACACCTCCGTGATGTCACTTCCTGTTGCCTGAGGCGGCCCAAAGCTCCACCTCCGCTTGGCTCTGAGTCAGAGCTCTCAGGTTACTCAATCTTCTCTTTCCCCCCCCCTTCTCTCTCTCTCTCTCTCTCTCTCTCTCTCTCTCTCTCTCTCTCTCTCTCTCTCTCTCTCTCTCTCTCTCTCTCTCTCTCTCTCTCTCTCTCTCTCTCTCTCTCTCTCTCTCTCTCTCTCTCTCTCTCTCTCTCTCTCCTTAGCATTGTTCTGTAAGCACCTGACTTTGAGCTCTTTAAGGGGCCCTGCATTAGGGACGTCAGTGGGCCCCCTCCAAGACTTCCCTCAACCCCACCCCACCCCACCCCCCCACCCCCACCCTGCCGACTCTATCGCCTCCTGCGAACTTTGACCCTGAAAAATCTGCCCCTGGAGAATGATAGGCATCTGAGCTCGCCGGCATGCCTCGGCCGCGTACCTTATTTATGAAGTCAGAGCGTCCTAGGAGGGAGGGACTTAACTCTGGAGGTTGTGTGTGTATGGGGGTGGGGGGGGGGTGGTTGGGGAGGAGAGCAAGGGTGTGTGGGTGTGTGTGTGTGTGTGTGTGTGTGTGTGTGTGTGTGTGTGTGAGTGAGTGAGATAGAGGGAGAGGACAAGTGGGAGAGAAACCAAAACACGCTGTCAAGAGAGAGAGAGAAAGAGAGGAAGGGAGGGAAGGGGCCGATCTCACGGGAGGAAAACAGACGAACAGAGAGAGAGAGAGAGAAAGAAAGAGAGAGAGACACATACAGGGAGGGTGAGTGAAAGAGTGAAACAGAGAGAAAGAGAGTGTTAGCGTCTGGTGAAGGGGACGGCCACAGTAGCTGTGGAGCGAGTGATCGAGTGAACAACTGAGAAAGCCAAGAGAGCACCGACCGGCAGCCCCGACTGAGTCTTGGATTACAGGAGTGCATTAAGGGACTAACGCTCACGTTCCAACCCGGGAAAGGGACAGAGAGCACGAGAGAGAAAGAGAGAGAGAGGAACAGAGAGAGTAAGCGGAGGGCAAGCCGGGTAGCGTCTGCCCTTCTCTTGCCCTGTCCACCCTCTGCCTCCACTCTCCGACCCCCCTCTGCCCTCCTCCCTGCCCGCTGCCCCGGCCGTGCCAGGGCTGCCGGCGGGGCACAGTGGGCCAACCCTCCCCCCCCTTGAGGGCAAAAGGACTATGGGACACGGTCCCAGCGCTGAGACATTGGCACAGCAACCACCAGTCATCAACCACGGTGAGTGCAGAGAGAAGTGGATTTAAAGGCAGTTAGGCTACATAAAGCTAAGAAAAGAACAGTGGACTTGTTGAAGGAAGCGTCCTACAAAGGGTACAACACAGGTACTACAAAGGGTACAACACAGGCAGCAATGGCATTTCTTGTTGGGAAATAGTAGACTGTGAGACTCTGACTGGCAGTAGTAGCAGTCTGTCTTCACTTTGTAATGCTAAAAAAGCAACCTTGGATTAAGTTAGACCTCAATTGAATTGAATTGAATGGAATGTTTTTCTCCGAGTGAAATTGAATTAAGTTGAATTGAGAGTCAAGTCAAGGCCTTTTAAAAAGCGTGGGAGTGACTTGGGTGTTGAGAGCTGCAGTTAGGGGGCTGTTTGAATGTGCGGAGCGGACCTTGTCCTGCTAATAGAGATATTGCAGTGTGTTTGAGCGAGAGCGGACCAGAGAGGGTGTCTAACTACAGCAGGTGTTGGGGTGTTAACGGCTGTTGGGTTTCCATGTCAAGTAGTGTGTATTCCATGTGTGGGTGTGTCCGTGTGTGTGTTTGTGTGTGTGTGTGTGTGTGTGTGTGTGTGTGTGTGTGTGTGTGTGTGTGAGAAGAGTGGGTTGACTGGGTAAAAGTGGCCATGGTTTTGGAAAGTTGGTACCTTTTGTTGAACAGCCTGATAGATGTTTTAGATAGGACCAAGCTGAGCTGGCAGACAAGTGTGTGTGTGTGTGTGTGTGTGTGTGGTGTGCGGGTGTCAACGTGAGGCTTGGGTTAGGCGATGGAATGTTGTGATTGCGAAAGAAGTCAACTTCATACTGATATTTGTGTGTGTGTGTGTGTGTGTGTGTGTGTGTGTGTGTGTGTTCATGATAATACTGATTAGTCCCTCAGTCTTTCATTCTCTCTCTCTCATTCTTCTTCTCTATCCTTTCTTTTTTTTCTCTCTCTTTCTGCCACTGTGTGAAGAGCAGCTTTGCCTTAAGGTTAAAGTGAATGTGAGCGTTGTCATTGGCCTGAGTTGGGTTGACTGTACTGCACTTTGGCCTAAGCTCGTTAATAACTCATTAGTGTGACTGACCATCATGTGTCCTAAAATGCTGTTGCATCT
>JAODXP020000029.1:26483211-26495711 GCA_027497455.2 Sardinella longiceps
AGTGAGACTCACCTCTCTGGTATTGGTGGCTAGGTGAGTCGGTGTGGAGTCCACCCATCTCTCGCTCTCTCTTTCCCTCTTTCTCATACATAACTCTTTCTTTCTCTCTGTCTCTTTCTCTCTCTCTCTCCTTTCCTCTCGGCCCACGGCCACTCCCTCCGGCGTGCGTGTAAGGAAACGTGCTCCCATGATTCATAGTATCACCTGTTGCCTGTGTTTGCCTTGCCATGGCATGGATTTATAAATAGACTGGTGCTCACAGTTGAGCTGACACATGGTGTTGGGGTGTGGAGGTGCTTGTGATGATGATGATGTGAATGTAGGTCATGTGTTTGTTTGTTTCAGACAGAGGCTGTGAAGGTTGAGTAAGTTTGTTTTTGATATTGATACATTGTGTATGTTAGCGACTGGAAAGCTAGGCTAAAATCGGGTATGCCGACGTTTATGTGGTGTGGTGTGGATGTTGCCATGCATATCATTTTTTAGAGCGATATTTCTTTGTTATTGTACAACTTAGCCTACTTCTTACAGATGACTGGTCATCCTGGACATTGTGAAGGCATCAGTGAATGAACAGGGATGAAACTATAGTGCCTGATTCTGGAGGTCTGGCCGAACCTGGAGCATCATCTTGGGCTAGATGCCATGGATAGGCTAGATGCCAAGGGAATACATTTGCCACTATTGTCGCTAAAATTATTCAAATTATTCAAAGTTTAAATGGGTCTAGTATCTGTTGAGTCATTTTATGGCTGTTGAGTAGGGAAATGTTGACTGCGATGAGCAGCATGACATTCAGTAGGCAGAGAGTGACTCAGCAGATGGGTGTAACTGCCAACCGTGTCACAAGCCCACCCAGTGTTTTCAGTTGGGTGCCTTTTCCTCCCTTTGTCTTCCCTCACCTTTTGAAACGAACACTATGTTTGTTTGTTTGTTTTTTTTGTTTTTTTTTTTTGTAAAACTAATGCTAGCTCAGGCCTACAGTACACCGTGCAGATCCTGGATGGCTGGTGGAAATACAACTTGCGTTAAGCCACTCTTCATTTGACTATATATCATGCAAATTCATTTGGAGGTGGTTCCAAAACAAATTGTCTAATTCAAACAGCGGTGAACAGTTGCATAGTGGTCCTTTTAACATGCCACAGCAGGCTTTCTTCAACCTTTATAAAGTCAGTCATACCACCAACTCAACTATCATCTGTCCCTCTACTCCCCTATCTTGCTTTGAATTAACCCAGTCTGTAGAATCTAGCAGTGGGACTCTGAAAAAGGTCATAAAATGACACAGCATTTGATGTTCCCTCTGTTGGTGGCCCCCCTCTTTAAATTAATGTCCTCCCCCAAAGCTAAATTAAAACTAATAGGAAACGGACCCAGTAGTTAAACTCGGCAGTCACGTCTCGTGAAAATGCTTGCGCCCAAAATGTCACTTGTGGCGGTACAGTAATAAACCTTTAATGGCAGTCGTGAACTGTGTCTGGGTTAGAGTGTGGCGTCCATGTCTATATTTTCTCTAAATGAAACCTGTCACACATACACACACACACACACACACACACACACACACACACACACACACACACACACACACACACACACACACACACACACACACACACACACGGCTTTGCACCTCTGCTCTGTGGGAACGACTCCAGCGCTTGGCCCCAGTCTGATTATATTTGCAAGCTGCTGCACTAGCGCGAGCTAGCACATTGCTCTGCGAATTTATGGCGATTCTAATATTAAACCGTGATGAATCAGAGAAGGGATGCTATCCCGAGCAGGCCAGCTGTGGATGACTTTAGCATGTGGGGCTTAAATGTCAGCTGTTTCAGATTTTGATGAGAAGTTCAGTTTGCCCTCGAGAAGAACCAGATGATGCCTGTGAATGTCAATTGAGTGCTTAATTAAGTGGACTGACTCTACTTGACCTTCAATTGACCTCTAGGCACAGCCGGCAGTCTTGAAGAGGTGTTGGGAATCAGAACATGACTAACTCTCTCTCTCTTTTTCTCTCCCTCCCTCCCTCCCTCCATCCATCTCCTCTCCTCCTTCCCCCAATGTCTTCTCTTTCTTTCTGTGCTCAGAAGATGAAGTGGACCAGCAGCACAGCTCAGCAGGCAGCGATGGGGGAAACTCGGGCGACGTGTCCGCCCCGACCAAGAGCAAGGGCAAGTTCTCCGGCTTCGGCAAGATCTTCAAGCCCTGGAAGTGGAGGAAGAAGAAGAGCAGCGAGAAGTTCAAGGAGACCTCAGAAGGTGACCGCAATGCTCCGAGGAGGAGGAAAAATTCCATTGAAATAGCATCACACATCTCAAACCTTTATTCATTCAGTTATGTATTCAGTTAGTTAGTTAGTTATTTAAAAGGGACAATGTACGTTAATCAACATCTCCATCAGAATGAGAAATCTAAATTGGGCCAGAATTGGCAATTAAGACAATTTTTGACTGTAGTCCATTGGTAGGTCAACAGCAACATAAACCAACAGAAGAACAGCAACAACATAATGAAAGCTAATGAATTAGCTACTCCTTTGTGCTGCTATATGTGCTAGCAACTATGTATGTTGCATTGTAATCACAATTCATAATAAGACTTCAATAAGGTCCTAGAAAGGAATCAAGCACAGTCATAAAGTGGTGGTGATGGGAATATGGTGAAAATGATGATGGGAATGTTGCTACGCTTGTCACACTGCACTACCTCATAGAACATAAAGTATGAGATTCAGTAGAGAGAGGGAAGACTGCTTCAACCATACTAGACATCACTGGTAGAGGAAGAGCCAAATCTCAGGCTCTCTCATTTTGAATAATCTTAAAGGAAGGAGTCAATCAGTCCATATCCCTGTTCTTTGAGGCTGCCGAGTGCTATCGCTAGGTATCAGATCAGCAGTGTATGGTACAACATAGACCAAATGAGAACTCGCAGCTAACGCTAACTGATGCAGGCATATGAACACAAAACTTTCAAGCCGCATCAGTTAACTTTGGATGTCGTTTTGCGGTTTAGTCTGCATCGCACACCTATCGGCACCTACTGTATGTTAAACAATAATCTTGAGGTCTAATCTTTAGGTCTTTAAAGGAAAGCACCGGAGTGAATTCAAGCATAGCCCTGTTGACAGAGCTTGCTAAATGCATTAGTTAGCGAGTGGAACAAAATAGTTTGGTACAGCATAGACCGAACGCAGAAGCGAACAGGCACTTTGGACTGAATCAATGGGAGCTGACTATTCGAAGGCGAAAAGTAAGATCTGAGGTTACATAGACTCAATGGTAAGTGTTTCGCGTTCGCGTTAGGTCTATGCTGTTCGAAATTCTTTCATTTCATGCGAAATATATTGCTGTTAGAAGGCTCGTGCAGCAGGGCTATGATTAAACTTCCTCTGGAAAAAAATTCTTAGTGTATCTCTGTCTTTCTCTATCTTCTCAGTGCTGGAGAGGAAGATCTCGATGAGGAGGTCCCGACAGGAACTCATTGAGCGGGGTGTTCTGAAAGAGATTCCTGAGAATGGTAAGGGCACAGTGCCTTTTTTTATCACTGATGGATTAATGATGCATGGCAGATGTGCCTTCCATACTTCTTGCATCAAGCAAGCATAGCTGTAGTTCTTTCCCATCATATGTTTTTGTATAGTGGCAGTCTGGAGCAGTTTGTGGTACCAGTAGTACCTGAAAAAATTTACTTTTTAACTTTTAACAATGTAACATTAATGAATTAAATTGTTAAGAATGAACTCATTAATAATGTTAAATGAGTCATGTACTGTATGTTGAATTAAACTTTTACATGTAGAGCTAAGTGGGTAATGTGGAATGACGTGTTTGTCTGTCTTTTCTAGAAACAAACAATGCCAACCACTCCAAGGGGCCTCCGTCCTCTTCAGCCAAGAACGGCCATGCTGTGGGTGGTGACCGCGATCGGGATAGAGATCGTGAGCGCGATCGTGATCGAGAAAGAGACAGAGATCGGGATGACCGCTCCTCTGTGTTTGGGGGTTCCGAACCGCCCCGAGTGAACCCCACCTGGCTTCCACAGGGCACCGAGGAGCGCAAGAGCAGCCTGGTCCCCGAGCCCGACCGCCGCAGCCTCCTGCCCCCCGAAAACGGCCGCGGCCGGGCTCCTTCTGACGCCGCGTCCGAGCGCAAGAGACGGGCGCCGCCACCCTTGGACGTGGACGCCCGCATGCGCATCCATTCCGATCTGGACCTGAGCAGCCGGATGGGCGCTTACGACGGCGAAGACGGGAGACGGGCCGCATCGCTCCCCCGCGGTGGACCGGGACTCGAGGACAGCCGCTCCAGGAGAGATGACCGCAAAGAGGACAGGTGAGGGGCACTAATGAAATGGTATTACATGCGTACTGTGGATTTTGAATGTATGGATATATATGTTGTGCTTTTATTTGCTTATTATATGGATCTATATGTATTTATTTTCTTGTTATATGTGTTTACTTTACTCTAGGAGAGACGAAAGGAGAGACGACAGAAAAGATTGGAGGGACGACAGGCGAGACGAGAGGAGGGACGACCGCAGAGACGACCGAAAAGACGAGAGGCGAGAATGGAGGGATGAGAGAAAAGATGACCGAAGAGATGAAAGGAGGGATGAGCGAAAAGACGAGAGGAGGGATGAACGAAAGGATGAGAGAAGAGACGAGAGGAAAGACGACAGGAGGGATGAGAGGAGAGACGACAGAAGAGACGACCGGAGGGATGAGAAAAGAGACGAGCGTCGAGTTGACCGGAGAGACGAGAGAGGACGGCGGGATGATCGCGACGAGCGCGATAGACGAGTGGACAAGAGAGATGATCGGGACGCCAGGGACCGACGAGATGGCCGCAAGGACGAGCGGACGGACAGTCCGAGACGCAACGGTCGAGAAGATCGGGACAGAGATCGCCGGGACGATAGGGATCGTAGAGATGAGCGCGAGAGAACAAGGGATGAGCCAGAGAGAAGAGATGAGAACGAGAGAGACCGAAGGGACTGGAGAGGAGAGAGGGAGGAGCGAGAGAGAAGAGAAGAGAGGGATAGAAGAGACGAGAGGGAGAGGAGAGACGACAGGGATAGGAGAGATGAGCGGGAGAGGAGAGACATGCGGAGACCGTACTCGGAGATGGACGTGAGGCCGGGGCTGCAGAAGAGCGCCTCAGAGGAGGGGCAGAGACAGAGGCCCGTCTCAGAGGCAGCTGACCGCAGGAGCACACTGCCCCGACACATGGCCATCACGGAGGAGCCCAGGGGACGCACAGGTGAGCCCACACACACACACACACACACACACACACACACACACACACACACACACACACACACACACAAACACACAAATAGACTCTGATTACTAAGGAAATGAGAGGTCATGCAGGTTCTGATTACAAGAAATAGAGTCACACAGGTATGTACACACACACACACACACACACACACACACACACACACACACACACACACACACACACCCCTGTGACGAGTGAACAGGTGAGCAAGTGCATGAGTATGTCCCACAAAGACTCGCACTGCCCCAGGCTCTTTCTGCAAAAGAGATTCAACTACATACTGACATTCCCCCCCTAATAGGTTCATAACAACACAGAATTTTCTAGATTTATATTAATGCATCTCAACACACCAACTCCAACTTTGTCAACCAATAATGATGTATTATATTGAAATAATGATATCACACATAGATATTATTCCCTGAAAATGAGTTCCTCCGAAAAACAATTGCTGGTCCCTTGTCAGTGTGTTGGGCAAGAGTGCTTGTTCCACTTCCTGCTGAACTGAAGCAGAATGTGCCGGAATGTGGCGTAGTTCCCTCCCAGCTTAGCCCCTCTTAAAGCTGCTTAAGAGCCTGCCTGGAGGAACCGCACAGCTTTGTGTTTCTCACATGCTTCTGAGCTGAGTGTGTGTGTGCTAGAAGCAATGTGTGTGAATGTGTGTGTGTGTGTGTGTGTGTGTGTGTGTGTGTGTGGTCATTTTTCCCATTACATGTATGTATTATTTGTGTGCTGTGCTATGTTGTGTTTGCTTAGTTTACACATGCAATTATTTAGCATGACTTTTTTTTTTTTGTTTCTCTCCTTGTGTTCTTCCTGTTCTCTGTGTGTGTGTGTGTGTGTGTGTGTGTGTGTGTGTGTGTGTGTGTGTGTGTCTGTGTCTGTGTGTTTGTTGTCTGTGTGTCTGTGTATTTGTTTGTTGTTTGTTTTTGTATGTGGGATATATTTGTTTGTCTGTGTCTGTGTGCCTAACCGTGTCCTTGTGTTTGCATTCTCATGTTTGTGTTTTTGTTCTTAATGGTCCAATGCTGCTAACTTGCTGTCTGTCTGTCTGTCTGTCTGTGTTTGTGTGTGTCTACTGTTGTGCTCGCTATTTTCTGTCGTGGTCTTGCTTGCTCCACTGCCCTGCTTTTCCCCTCTGTGTGTTTGCCATGTCTTCTACATTGTATTTGTATTTTGTATCTGCGCTTGTTATCTTTTGTTGATGCTGTCTGTTGTTCCTGTGTTGTGTTCTTTCATGTTGTGTGGTGATCTCGGTGTGTGTTCTGTGTTTTGTCTTGTTATCTGTGTGTGTGTGTGTGTGTGTGTGTGTGTGTGTGTGTGTGTGTGTGTTTCTATGTGTCGTCTGTGTGCATGGCATGCTGTGTGTTCTGTGTGTGCCTCCTGTCCTGCCGTAGGCTCGCTGGGCGTGCGCTTCCCCCCTGAACCTGAGCCCCCCGGACCGAGACAGGACTCCCTGAAGGACCCTCTGCCCCCCCATCACCCCAAACAGGCCATCATGCCCCCCAAGTGGCTCATGTCGTCCACCGATCAAACGGGCACCCCCCCTGGTTCCTCCGCCTCCTCTTCTTCATCCTCCTCATCGTCCTCCTCATCATCTGCACCCCCTATCGCTAAACCTCCCCCTCGTACCGTGTCCCTTCTCCTCCCCAACGATGCCCCCACCCCCACCCCTCCCCCGCATGTGAATGACCAGGACTCACACCCACCCTCGTCCACGCCCGTGCCAGTGTCCGCACCCGTCCCTGCCCCCCACCCCAAACAGCCCCCGGTGCCCCCACCCAAGCCCACCAACCGCAACAGTAACCCCGCCCTACTAGGTAAGTTCCTCCACGCCGCCCGACTCTTATTAAACCCTCTACTCCAGTCACTGATTGGCTAACAGGTTGTCTCAAACTCACCTCTCCGGTCACTGATTGGCTGAGGGGTGAGGGGAATAGTGAGGTGTGTACAGAATGCTTTTGCTTCTGGTTCACCCAAACAAGTAGAGTTGCTGTAGAAAAGGACTCCTAGTAACGTTTGTGCTGTAAAAAGAAGAATGTTAGTCTCAGTTGAAATGTTAAGGTGAGACATTCATAACACTTTAGTTTATGGTGTCTAAGGGAAGTGGTACATACTCTTTGGGATGTATTAAGAAAGTAGTAGGGACTACTTTTCTTGCAGTATGCAGGTGGAAAAGTAAGCTGCTAAGGTGTGTGTTTTACCTGACATGCAGGACAGGTGTGTGCTAGTTTTCACATTCCTACTCAAGACAAGATTTAACAGGAGTGTGTGAGCGTGTGTGTGTGTGTGTGTGTGTGTGTGTGTGTGTGTGTGTGTGTGTGTGCATCATGTGCGTCATGACTTGATGCACTTATTTGACGTCTGATCATGTTATGCTCCATGCAGCAGGAGGATGCAGCTCCAGGGCTGCGCTGCTTGAGAATCAGAGAGAGAGAAAGACAGGAGCCTGCAGACCTGTGTGTGTGTGTGTGTGTGTGTGTGCCCCTGGGGAGGGGCACGTTCGGGCTCATGACAGTTGCACTGGTGCCAGGGGGGCAGGTTCAGGCTCGTCTGTGCTGTGTTGTTGATGAGGAGTGTAGCTCCAACAGATAGATTTTCTCTCTCTTCCCCCCCCAGTCACACACTCATTTAAATTTACACTTTCAAAAGATGCATTACGGGCATAACAATTGCTGTAGCTGTGCCTGTATTGCACAAGCAGTTACATACATAGGCCAAGATGATTTTAATGATGATTTTAAAGGAACACCAGGGAACTTCAAAAGTTCCTATAATACAGTAGGTCATGGTCATGTTGACTGATACAAAGAAACTTGTACATGCACAACCTACAGGTTACAGATCTGTTGTACTGTATACTGGCACAGAGAGAGCACATCACATGACCTGCCGACAGCCACTGATTGGCTTAAATAGAGAGGCATGAATTTCTCCTGCCATTGCCTCTCTGTCTCACTCTCTCTGTCTCACTCTCTCTGTCTCACTCTCTCTCTCTCTCTCTCTCTCTCTCTCTCTCTCTCTCTCTCTCTCTCTCTCTCTCTCTCTCTCTCTCACCCTCTCACACACACACACACACACACACACACACACACACACACACACACACAACCCACTGTGAGTTCCCTATGGTGGGACTCGGTTTCAGTTAGCTGAATTTGTTTGAAGCACTTCTCGCGGTGGAGCAAGCCTGCATGCATTCAGTCTGAAAACAACCACAGAGGTCTGCAGTATCATGTTTGCTAATTTACCACATACCTCTGCATACCTTAGTGTCCTGAGACAGACTTGATTTGCCTATTAAGTCAGGAGTGGTGTTAGAAATGCTCCCGCCTAATTTCTCATGCAGGTTTGAACAGGCCCACAACAGGCTGGATTTCCACTTAATTCATACTGTGTGTGTGTGTGTGTGTGTGTGTGTGTGTGTGTGTGTGTGTGTGTGTGTGTGTGTGTGTGTGTGTGTGTGTGTGTGTGTGTGTGTGTGTGTGTGTGTGAACGCCAGGGGCATATGAAACTGACTTCAGGTTGTTTTTGTATTTTAGTCCATCATTTGTGTGCACACCAGAACATTCTCTCTCTCACTCACTCACACGCACACACAGACAGACACACTCACACACTCGCTCACACACTCGCAGTGTATTCCAGCTCTGCTCCATCAGCAACCTCCTCCTCCCTACCAGCTGCTGTCAGCATTCCTGCCCCTGGCCCTCTCACTCTGGGGAACGTGTGTGTGTGTGTGTGTGTGTGTGTGTGTGTGTGTGTGTGTATTTACCTCTTAAATGCCTGCCTTATCAGGACCCATGAAGCACCACTCCTTTCCTCCCTCCCTCCCTCTCTCCTTCCCCATGTGACGTTCCCACAATGCAATGCTGCCTACCCAGGGCATGAATATCAAAACTAGATAAACATTCCATGGATAGTGGCAGGAGATAGATGTGTAATGCGAGGGTTTGCTATGCCCATGGGGCTTTGCTAGTAAAGTAAGTGTGTGTGTGTGTGTGTGTGTGTGTGTGAGAGAGGGAGAGGGAGAGCTGAGCTCAGTGTAGTAAAATGATGAGATTACTAGTCGTAAATGCTTATTACACATGTAAATCTGGGTCCTAGGGTAGCTTTTGATTTGCAAGATACCTGCTGCTGTTGAGGGACCATTAGACTTTGATGTGGTGAATTAGACAGTTGAACACACACACACACACACCCTTCCCAGTCCATCCAGGCTGGCATGAATGCTGAGTGGCAGCTGAGGCTTGGCCAACTGGGCCGCTCTGTCCTGACCTATTTATACCCCCACAGATGTCCGCCTCGCCTCTGACCATAGGCCCAGAGCAGCACTGCCCCTCACTGTCCGCAGACACCCTTATGTACAGTATCGATCCTCTCGCACTGGCCTACAGTGTCCACAGTGATTGGTTTGTTATTGTGCTAGATAAGCACACAGCATCAGGGAGGCCAAATAGGCCACTGATATGTAGTCTGATATGAACTGTGCTCAGACCACTGGAGAGCAGAGTACTTCCATACTTAAGGAAGGTACTTAATACTACTACTAAATAAGTAGGGTACTTTCCCACAGTAAGGTCTATAAGTAGTCTGTAGGGCACTTCTATGTGGACATAATTATTTCACTAAATAAACTGGAGACTCTCTTTTTGGGTGAAACTCAATTACAGACTTAACTCTTAGGTTCTCTCCGCACGATGAATTCTACACTCAACTCTGTTGAACAGACTGTTTCAAATCCTGGAGAGGAAGTGATTCTGGAGCTCTTAATCGCTAGTGAAAATCACTATTACTGATGCCAATATCATACCTGTGGTACCCAAGACAAAGAAAACACATAAGTACCAGTATTCCTAATGCATGAGATGTCCTGGAATGGAAAGGCATTTTTATCATGGCTGAGTTGAGTTTAGAGAAACCAAGGAAATACTTACTAGGCTAACACCCCAAGCGTCCAAACTCATGAATTTCCTACACTTCTGTAGCACCGTAAATTCGTGAATTCCTCTTGACCTTTGACCTTGCCTTCCTATTCGCCCCAGCTGCCACTCTGAACAGACGGGCCAACGCCCGTCCCCCTTTCTGCTGGACCAGCTGGCGTCGCCAGGGTGAGGGCGGGGTCTACCTGTCTCTGCCCGCCTACCTGTGCCGACGGGGCATGCCCCCAAACTCCACAGGTATCCCAGGAGGCCGTGCGTTTTTTGTTTTTTTTTATCACCCGGCATGATGCCTTTGCATCGTCATAACTGACCAACCCTTATGATCCATTGCCCTGTGATGGACTAAATGAACTAACAAAATGCAAAGTTTAAAAGTGCAACTAGCATGCTTTTGGAAACATGTAAAGCAAGTGAATGAGCTTAAGACGATATCGTGTGTGTGTGTGTGTGTGAACTGACCGTCGAATGCAGACACACATGCGAGTCCCACAAATAACCCTCATCATCTGACACATGTTCCATCCCTGTTGAATGCTGAGCGCTTGTGAGGAATCTCTCCTCGCATTGCATGGTCATATGTTATTAGAATGAAAGTGGCATGTCTCTCTCTCTCTCTCTCTCTCTCTCTCTCTCTCTCTCTCTCTCTCTCTCTCTCTCTCTCTCTCTCTCTCTCTCTGGATTCCATGTATGCCAAGAGTGCTAGCATTGACGCTAGAAGCTGTATTGCATGCTAACTCCCATGTATTTGCAGTATGTTTGTGCAGTCATGTCATGCTTCACATAAAGCTTGTAAATCAGACAGACATGTACATGCCTGTGCCAAATGGTCGAAGGGTGTGTGAGTGTGTGTGTGTGTGTGTGTGTATGTTTGTCTCTGCCATGTGTTTGGTACACAGGGCAAAGGTAAGTCTTGTGTTCAACCTAGCCTGACTGTGCCTCAGCTGTTTGTGTAACCATTAACTTTAAATGCTGAGTGTAATGACAGTTAGGTATTTGATTGAAAAATAGATCTCTACTGCCCACAACTGTATCATCTTTTCCCTCTGCTATTGCCCCTCTCTCTGTCCTAAAACAGCCCTTTCTGTCCCTGTAACTGCTAACGTTTTATACTGATTAATAAGAGTACTTTTATTTTGTATTTACTTCCACCCTCCATCTGTAATACTTCCAAGTGTCTTGTTGGGCCTTGAATGTCTATGTAAACATTAACTGTCCATACTGACATAGAACAGTGTTCGCCCTCCTGCCCAAAGTAGAGTTAGCCAGTGGTGTGTGTGTGTGTGTGTGTGTGTGTGTGTGTGTGTGTGTGTGTGTGTGTGTGTGTGTGTGTGTGTGTGTGTTGTTGTTTGTTCTAGCCTCCTCTTCGCTCCCACTGCTCCATTTAAAGGCAGCATTGAGCTGAGTGTTTAACTGAGTCTGATTGAGGTTCAGCTGTTTCTTGTTAGCACACTTCCAAAGGCTTATAGTCTTATGTGTGTGAGAGCCCAGTGATTTGCTTGAGCTGGCACTCACTGTGTTCCATCTCTCTCTCTCTCTCTCTCTCTCTCTCTCTCTCTCTCTCTCTCTCTCTCTCTCTCTCTCTCTCTCTCTCTCTCTCTCTCTCTCTCTCTCTCTCTCTCCTCTTCTCCTTCCATTACAGCGGAGTTGTCTCAGGCTGCCGGCGGTGCCAACCTGTTGCCCGTCAAGCGCTCCCCGCCCACTCCACCCAAGAGGACGACGCCCGTCACCAAGCGCCACTCGCAAGACCAGATCACCACCCCAGCCAATCAGAACGACAACGCGTCCTCAGGCCAGCCCGCTGCCGCTCCCTCGTCCGCCCCCGTCCCCACCTCCTCCGCTGTCACAGGAAGCAGCGACGACGGTGCCCCGGTCACCGTGGCGATCCAGCCTCCATCTCCGCCAGCCTTCTCACCCCCTCCGGCGCACATCCCCCCCGATCCGCCCCGCGTCCACTTCGGGCCCCCTCAACCCCAACCCAGACCTACCCTGGCCCCTGTTTCTGTCCCTCATGTGACTGTCGTGGACCCCCCCAGCCCCACCACGGAGCCCCCCAGCCAGCCACCCATGCCCCTGCACCTGCTGATCGCTCGGGCGCTAGCCAGCCCAGGCCCCGCCGTGCCCAACCCGGACGGCTCCCAACGCGCCCACTCGCTGCTCTTCGACAAGCCGCCCGACATCCTCCTGGAGGCGGGCGGACGCCACTCGCTGCCCATCACCATCGAACCCCTCCGGCTGTGAGTATCTCGCCCCGCCCCAC
>JAODXP020000029.1:26500711-26505711 GCA_027497455.2 Sardinella longiceps
AAGCCTTATTCGGACAGGACTAGTTTTACACAGGTTTGTGGAATAATGTGGTTTTTCTATAGGAGCTTGGTAAAATGAATGATATTTGAACAGGATTAAATGTCTCAGTAAAAGCAGCGAAAGTGGGAGGAGTAACTCCAATTATGCTCCTTTTACTAACATGGCACATTCAAACTGGAAGAAAAATAATTGCTTTACCTCACGTAAGCATGTAAAACTAATCCTGTCTGAATAGAACTTAAGCAAGCAAACACACACATGCACTCACACTCCACAAGACATATATTCACTTGCACACACACACACACACACACACACACAGAGAGAGAGAGAGAGTAGAGACACATTCCATGGGGACCCTACTTCATGTTAATTAACAACTGACTCTCCTTTCAATGTTTAGGTTCCATCGGCCATAGGGTGTAACACGGCATCACTGGAGAGGTCAGAGGCATGCAGCCTCTTTACCCATAACCCCTGCACCCTGGACCCACTGCCTCAAAGCCCTCTGGGATACCAAGGTCTTCCAAGGACCTAAGACTATAGAAGATTACAAGTGGGACTTTGGGAAAGAAGCCCGAATGGGTGCTTGGGTGCACTTCACCCAGGACATTTTGTGGAAGGAGTGGAATGCCGTCCTGGTTGGGGTAGAAACAGTTACACTATGGTTACTCAAGTTACCATGGCCCATACAAAGCAGTTGATCAAAGGGCCAATAGTAGGAAGCTCACAGCAAAAGGGAGTGGAATGGAATTCTGGGAAATGGAGTCCATTGTGGGGACTTTGGGTCCGTTGCTGTGCCCACTACTGTTGTATTCTTATGCAAGACTATACCCTTCAAGTGCCCTTGGTCTGTTTTTAGATGACATTTGAGTAATGATTTACGGTCTTTTTACTAAGGAATCTGGAACACCTGTGAATAATACTGATAGCGATGATGCTTTGCTGTTCTACTGACAATGGCAGTGATGTCATGAGTCATGTTGGTGAGAATGTGATACAAGCTACGTGAGTGAGAGTGGGTGTCTGTCTGATGGTGAATTATGTGTGTGTGTGTGTGTGTGTGTGTGTGTGTGTGTGTGTGTGTGTAAATGAAAGAGTGAAAGACTGTGTTTACTGTGCATTTACTGTCTTGGCCTTATAAGTTGTCTGAAAAGGTATCCAGTCCCTGTTTCTAAAATCTCAATCACAGACTGGAGACTGAACTGGAGAGTAGGAAGCCTTCAGAAGACCAATAGCATTAGCAGTAGGCTAATGTCTACATCAGTTGTAGGCTAGCAGAGCATAGCACTACACTAGCAACACCAAACATTCGGGCACTGGAGTTCTGTAAGGAAACTCTCCTATGGAGCACAATATACTCCTCAAATCCTGGAAATGACAATATACTGGTACTAATGGTTAATCTGGGCTTCTGGACCAGTTCACGGATGGGTTTTTAGGAAGCATTGTTGCTAACTTGTCTTGTTAGCGTTGTTGTTAACTTTGCTAGTTGGCAACAACAAGTGGTCTTGTTAAAGTTGCTAGCTCAGTCTTTGTACCGCTTCATCTAGTAACAGAGCTACACAAGATCGCAATGGATGTACGCAACAACTTATCCCAGGTCAGTTTAATCTGCTGGCCTGGCCCCTGCTGACACCCCCAAACACACCTCATGACTTTTATTACTGACCAGTTTCTCACGGCTAGTCAGATTAGCCACGCTGGATCAAGGTCAGGGTGGGATTCCTAGGAGGTGGTTAAGTGGCAAGCCTGATGATGGAAGAGCTTGCAGGCTACTTTCAAGGCCCCAGTATGTCACTGAAGCACCTTCTTTTGTACACCTTTGATCAGAGGCAGGTGACGGTGGCCTCTGTTGGTGTCTGTAGACCTGTGTTTATTTTTACCGAAAGTCTTTTTCTTGCCTGTCACATGACAAGCTCCAGCCAATCAGATGCTCCTGATGAGCTGGACCACTTGGAAACTGAGATTGTAGATTGTAAAGAGGGTGGGGGGTTTGGGTAGAGGATGGTAGGGGTTTATCAAGGCCACATGGTTCACTTCAAAGACACTAAGGCGACATCCCATTACATGGACTTGCGACCTTGCATCCTTGAGCTGAACTTTCAAACACCACACTATTACATTTTCTAAATTCTTAAACACTGACCATCCCTTTAAAGTTTCATAGTAATTAGGGTTTGTTAAAGTGCACTGTAAGGATGCAAGGCTGCAAGGATGTGTAATGGTATTATGACAGCCTATGCCAGTGATCACTGGCGAGTGCAAACTCTTCTGAAGCACATGGTGCTTTTTTTTTTTTTTTTAACTGGTTGATGGTACGGCATATTAACCAGTAGTATGTTCCTCACAAAAGCCCAGTGTATAGACTCTGTAGATTTCACTGATTCGATGTATATGTTGTCTTCCTAATGTCAAAAAAATGAAATGTTTTAACTGTAATTAAAATGTTTCAGTATGTTGTTTTATAAGCACAATATTGACCGTATTGATCCTGTAATAACTGCAATATGACAGACTGGTTAAAAAAAAAAAAAAAAAAAAAGATTTATTTTAATGTTGTATAGTTTTTTACATAAAGAAATATGTTTCAACTACTAATGAATGGTCAATCCACAACTGAATTAAAAGTTTCAAATACTTTATTTGTAGATTTCCTCATTCATTGCACTTAATACTTAATTATGGCCAAAATTGGTACAACAATCATGTTCAAAATATTTTTCTGCTTTCAGCTGTCTCTATCTTTCAAAAGCATCTCCTATACATATCCTATCCTCGTTTTAGTTCTCACTTTGTCACAATGTATTTAGGAAGCATAATGAGACCT
Source organism: Sardinella longiceps (assembly GCA_027497455.2). Classification (NCBI taxonomy): domain Eukaryota; kingdom Metazoa; phylum Chordata; class Actinopteri; order Clupeiformes; family Clupeidae; genus Sardinella; species Sardinella longiceps. Next base: position 26,503,542 of record JAODXP020000029.1, read on the forward strand.
TGACAATAACAACAGACACCAACATAAACACCACTTGTGGGCTGCAACTTAGCTTTTCAAATGCAAATATTCTGGCTGGACTACAACTGTCAGTGATATCAGTGTCTGAAATGAACATGATTCCTTCATGTCTTCAGACATATCAGGGCCTTTTTATGATTATTTGGAATACATTTCTTACACACTACTCCTTTGAAATCCCAAGATTGTGATTAGTCATGTACATAGTAAAGATACCGGTAGCCTAATTCCATTCATTGATTGACATAAAAGTACTGTAGCTCCCGCTGTGAGTCATTGGAAGTGAAGTGCTTTGATAGAGCTAAAGCAGAGGGTAGAAGCGGAGCTCAGTATTCTATGATCTTTGGGTAAAGAATGAAGTCCTTTGATGCATTTTCAGCACCTAGCTTTGTCTGGCTCCCCCCAAACCTTAGCCAGTGTCTCTCATCCAGCATACCTAAATGCACTGTAGGCAATGGCATCATCACAGCTTCTATTCTATTCAAAGACGCTTTAAAGCCACTTGCTGCATTACTGATGTCCGCCAGAAGGGGGCAACATTAACCAACTGCATTAAATAATCATTATCCACTGTTTTTTAATTGAACCTTTACTCCCTTTATCAGGGGATGAATGAGGAAGAGGGTCGGTGCAGGTTCGTCAAGCAGAGCACATCAATTAGTGAGGCTGTTAGAGTCTACTGGCTCACCAGGTGAAGAGTTGCAATTAGCGAATGTGGTTGAAAGTCTGCAGGTCCACCAGGAAACGAGTTGCATTTAGTAAATGAGGATCGACAGTCTGTCTCTGTGGCTTCACCAAGTAGTCTAGAGAGTGTCAATCAGGGTGGAAACCACACCACGCCTGTCTCCCCACTTCAGCCCATCGCCACAGTCCTGTGAATTTGCCCATGTGTTTAAACTCTAATGTGGACCTGCTTAGCTTTGGCTTTGAAAGCTGCTTTTTTGTTGTTCAAAAATAAAAGGCCACTTCATTGATGCACTCTTTTTGTCATCCCTTGTTTCATCTGTGTGTGGTTTAACCAGTATGCCATGACCCTTGAGAGGAAATGTTTTTCAAGTGCATGTCATTGCCCTCTTAGCAAATGCCTCTTCAGACATTTTTAGAGCACTTTGTTTTTGTGACAATCTGGGGTCCATAGGCATAGTAACTTTGTTGGTTGCAATGGTATTTCCTATTTAGCAACTAAGTAAGTTGCTAACTGGTTAGCAACTGTGCTTTTGGAAAATGGATGCCAGGATCGTTATATTTCAGTCTTGTAACACAGCAATCACACATAATTCTTCAACCTTGTTTTTCAGACTCCGTAATCAGTAAATCAAGCATTTGTCTGCTAACTAACCTCTTGAGCTTCTAGGCGTGCTTGTGTTCCCAAAGATCATTATGTGTGCTAACAGCCCATGATGGTGATTGATTAGGTGAATAACTGATAATCAGTGGAACCTCATTTGTTTCCATTTATCCTTTGATATTTTGATACAATGACTAGCCCTTGCTGGGAGTTGTTTCTTAGTAATGGCAAGAAAGAGACCGAAAGAAGATGACTCAAGATAGGAAAAAAAAAAAAAAAAACAGATGAAGAAATGGCATTAAGAACTAGCTTGCATGCGGACTGAGGAGCAATACCACCCTTAACACACACACACACAGGCAGAGGAGACACCCCCTCACTCCTCCTCTCCAGCACACATCTCCAGTAATGACACCTGCCTGCCTGCCGTCCTCACAGACAGAGGGCCAGAAGAGTGGAGGTCTGAAGAGGTATAGAAACTGTGTCCATGCTGATGTGAGTCATTGTTGTTTTTACACTGCGGGCAAGGATGTGTCTGCACTGTCAACACACGTCAAGCTACCTGCATTATAGTTTGCTGAGGTACTCTATATGTCTGTCCTTGTGGCTTCAGAAAAACAAAAGCAAAAAGAAAGTTCATGGCATGGGAAAGTTTACTATGAATCATATGACAACATCTAATTTGTACAACATTAAATTTAAACAGCTACAATAACTATTATCTTGTAGGTTTACCCATTACAGTTTTGTGAAATTTCTCTTGGGCTCCATAAATTAACTATCTACAAAGTATGTATTTTTTTATCTCTTGAAAATAATTTGTGTAGTTCTTTATTTTACTACTTACTGTGCATTTATACT
>JAODXP020000029.1:26510711-26513211 GCA_027497455.2 Sardinella longiceps
GTGGTTAGAGCATGATGTCATTAGCAAACTGCTCAACCCACACGCCCACCAGCCAATTAGCATTCTCCCTCGTGTCTTTTAAGGAGTTTCGAACAAGCCAATGAAACAAACAACAACAGAGTAATAAACAAATAAATTAGCAGGCAAAGCACTGGGAAACAAATAACTTTGTTAAACTTGTTGAATTGTGCCACTGCTGGAGAATGGCCTGTTCCCAAGGGGAAAGGAGTGTGGGGGGAACGTTGCAGGCTTGTTACCGTGACATTTCGCATGAGCGTAATTAACACAAAGACAACCAAGGCGCCAGTTCTTGCTGTGGTGGATATTGCGGTGATAAAAGTTCAGGAGACTAGAGAAAAATGTTTTTTTCACAGAAACTGCAAAGTTTCTCTGCGTTTCACTTCACACCCCAGCAGGCAGCACAAGCACTGGAGCTGCTAAGACTAGACCTGCTAAATTACTGAAGTGCTACTGATTCCAGATAGGAAGGCATTTGTTTTGGTCCAGAGGGAAATTTCATAGGAACATCATGAGTGTGAACAGGCATTAAATGAAAACCATACAATGTAATATTGCCCTACTGCCCATACGGGCCATACGAAATCTAAATATTATTTTCTGTTGTGTGTAGGATATTTAAAATTTGGGTAGTTTTTGTTTATAAAGGCATGGGTTCGTATCCCGGCTGCCACCGTTGTGCCCTTGAGCAAGGCACTTAACCCGAAGTTGCTCTAGGGGAGACTGGCCCTGAAGTAATTGAAAAAGTGTAAGTCGCTTTAGATAAAAGCGTCAGCTAAATAAATAAATAAAAAAAAATAAAAAATAACGTGATATGTTTTTATTGTGCACACAGAAACAGCCTGCAATAGGACTAAATATATAACATAAACATCATGTAACAGAGCACTGACACAGCAATTTCACACACTCACACACTAACCCTAGGTACAAGCGACATTTGGACAGGCTTGCCTAAAAAAAACAAAACAAATCTGATTGCATTCTGACATGCTGTGTTATCACACAGACACAGCTGAAACCTTTGTGGTTTACATCATCATCACTAATCATCTTTTTGGGTCTGTTTGTCCATCCCTGATGGAGGGAAAACGGCTTATCTATTGTAAGCAGATTTTAGATTTTGGATGCTTCCAAATGTTGTGTATCAACAAATCCAAACAATCCAAAAAATGCTTCTTCAGAGGGGTATAATCTTTAAAATGACAATACAGCCAGCTGATTTGACAACTGGTATAACTGTATGACTAAGTTACTATGGACTTGAGAAGAGAGGGATACTAAAGTGATACTATGTTTACAAGTGTAGGATCAGTGCAGCACTAAGGGCTCAAATTGAAAGCCATGACTGGCACACCTACTATGCTACCTCTGACCTTTCTGTGTGACTGGACTGGAAATGTCTTCCTCTTCCTCAGTAAATATTATACAGTATAACAGATGGTAGACTTCTCCCAGAGGTGTAGGCCCACTGTAAATGAATGTCTAAAGCAACCTCATACATAAGGATGATAGGGCAAGTTTGAGGCTTTCTTTACAATGATGTCTTTGTTTCTTTCAGTGTCCCGGTATTTCACCCTTTTGTTGTGTGTGTGTGTGTGTGTGTGTGTGTGTGTGTGTGTGTGTGTGTGTGTGTGTGTGTGTGTGTGTGTGTGTGTGTGTGTGTGTGTGTGTGTGTGTGTGTGTGTGCTTCTTTTGAGCATTTATCTTCATTAATGGTTTCTTGTTTTCCATGTAAAATGGAAATGTGTATGGTTTATGAGTTTCTGGTAGTCTAGTGTTTCATTGTGGTGTGTGTGTGTGTGTGTGTGTGTGTGTGTGTGTGTGTGTGTGTGTGTGTGTGTGCAAGTGTGTGTGCAACTGTGTGTATGTTTTTCAATCTCTGAAGGTTAAAGTGGAGCATCAGCGAGACAGGCTAGTGCTGCGTGATGAAGGGGCTCTAAGAGGAATTAATCGTGAGGTAAATAGGCATGTGTGTCGATTAGGCTGCCACGGAGGACCAGACAGATAGCCATCTGGGAAAATGAGAGACGGCGTGTGGGCAGTTACCTGTGAGTGGCTCCGCTTCCATTTGGAGACATTATTTATACTGGTTTTCTCTATACTGACTGCTGAGATTATATTTACGTATTTCTGTATGAGTCAGCATAGCAGGCTTCACTTCCTATGTCTTTTGTCAGCTATCTCTCTGTATCTCTCTCTCTCTTTCTTTATTCACATCAGTCACTCATCACCCGTTCTCTCTCTCTCTCTCTCTCTCTCTCTCTCTCTCTCTCTCTCTCTCTCTCTCTCTCTCTCTCCCTTCACAGCACTCCTTTTCTATTGTTTACACTTTCTCTATCTCTTTTGTATGTCTGTCTCTCTTGATAAATACATCTTTATCTGTGTGGGTCTGAGCCTTTTGTTTCTTGGCAACTTCTCTTCTTTCCCCTCTTTTTCTCTCTCAATCTCTTCTTTCTGTCCTCCACCTGTTCAGTTGTTT
>JAODXP020000029.1:26518211-26545711 GCA_027497455.2 Sardinella longiceps
CAATAAAGAAATCTATCTATCTATCTATCTATCTATCTATCTATCTATCTATCTATCTATCTATCTATCTATCTACATTAACTGTGTTTTTACTATTGTTCTCTTACAGGAGAAATCTGGTGTTGTTTGATGTTGCAAGAGAGTGGGCAACCCTACAATAAAAACCTAATGATAATTTCCAGGTTTTGTTTCTTAACTGGTTTGTGAAACAGTTTTGGTTTTACATTAGATTGGAGAACTGTTTACACCACTGTGTAAGTATAACAAAAGAAGGTATAACAAAAGCCAAGAAAGCTTTCATTAACTCCATTTCATTTACCATCGAAATGTCTATGAAGCTGGTGAATGAATCTTACTGTTAGTTATTGATGGCCTTTTACTGGTTGAATGCAAGTTTTGCAATGTCTCTTTCAAAATTACCTTCCCTCCAGTGACACTTAAAGACCTTTTTAATTTTTCTCCACATGCTCACTCTGCCAATCAACCCCTTCCTTGTTCATGGCATTGCCTATTAAATGCTATCACACTCTTATTAATTAGCTCTGCTTCCTGTTATGTCATAGCTACAGATTGTCTCATCCAATGGTCAGCTAAATTAGCCTTTGATGTTTGCCCATCTTGTATGCGTACATGTATTGCTTAACAATAGAGCAGCCATTGTCAGCCAGCTGTCTTGGTGTCATTATGGCAAATATTGTGGGCCTCTGATATGGAACCATTGTAGTAAAACTTTTTTTGTTGTTTTTTTTTTGTTTTTTTTTGTTTTCTTCTGTTCCATGGTGTGTGGTGTGTCCCAGTAGAATGTCACTGAGTCATTTATTACCCCTCCTTTGGTATCCAGTCGTGACTATGCTTGCTTGCTTTGCTGACAAATCACCTCATTTCACAGTTAATGTTTCACCATTCCACACTACAAAAGGTGCTACAAACAACTGTCCCTGGCTCCCACACATAGTGCTAATCAGCTTTTTTGCAGTAACGACAGCTCCAGAAACTCTAACCATCCTCTACAACTTGCCTTTTTAACTTCAGCTTTTTTCAGTAACAACAGCTCCAGAAAGTCTCCCATTCTCTATAACTTGCCTTTTTAATGAGAACTTGCACCAGATGTACTGAATGCAAACACACCTGGCACCAAATCCATTTTTGTGTTATTATCTCACAAATCAGCACAAATATGGTGTTATATTTTTTCTGTAAAGCTGTATTCTTGGAGCCAATGAATGTGTCAGGATCTTTGGTTAAAAAAAACATATCTAGTTTAGCTTTATGATGCATCATACTGTCTTTGGTGATGCTTTGTCAACATGATGTTGCTCTCTGCGGTAAAACTTTGGCTGATGTGGCGCCAGGTCTTTGCCAGGTTTGGCCCACACACTTTCATGTTATGTTATGTTATTGTCTCTGAGCTGTATAAGATACTGTCACCTACAACAGATGCACGTATGCTCAGGGCTCATGGTGAAGTCATCTGTTGTCTCCTGTCTGGGTTGTAACCTTGCAAGCACGCTGCGCAATGCGACAGCTGGTTCAGCTTGCAGAGAGACGGATTGAAAACCGAATCATATGATGGTGTCACCGAGGACAGGAGATGCCTCCAGGCAATTTGCTGTCTAAGGACGGAACACGTGCTTAGCTCAGAATAGAAGCCCTGGCTGAGTAGCACTGATGTAACTTCCATAGACATTTATTCTTCGTGGAAATGCAAGGAATGCAAAACGGAGTCTAAACAAACCCTGAAATGCTGAGGTAATGGATTACATTCAGCCACTTAGTTGAATGTCCTTTCGAAACTTTGCTTTTTGCTTTGTATCCTAATGTTGTTAATGTTGTTGTTGTTGTTGTTATACTTATTGAAATCTGCCAGAATGCTCACGACAACCGCATGTTTGGCATGAAGCTTTTAGTGATAACAGCTCACGCCTCTCGTCTCATGATAAATGCTTGTTTATGGACTCCAGGATTTGTCAATAGCAACAGCAGAGACAGATAAAAAACAACAGTTAGAATGAAAAGTATAATACTCAATCCAAATATTTTGGGGAAAAAAAATAAAATTTTGGTCAAAAACTTGTATATTATGAATGTCTTTTGACATATCTGATTGGTCGAGTTCTTAAATAGTAGGAAAAGGTAAAGTCTTGGGTTTTGAACGAGATTATAACATGATTTAACCTTCCGTTTAGGCAAGGCAAAACACATTGTATTGACACTTATTTTAGTAAAATTATCAGTGGATAAAATTCAACAATTATTGGATATATGTGTGGCATGTCTGCATCATCCAAAGCAGCAGACTGCAGAGAGAGATGGATGGATGATTCACAAGCTGATAGAAAACAATCTTTATCCACTGAACAACAGGCTTGCTGGGTTGAGCAGCACCTTTGGGTGACAGGCACATCTCCTCCAGCTGGGACTGTCAGATTTTAGAACTCCACCCCTCTTGATTGCTATGACAAACTGATATTTGGATTTTTTTATGTTCTGTGTGTGTGTGTGTGTGTGTGTGTGTGTGTGTGTGTGTGTGTGTGTGTGTGTGTGTGTGTGTGTGTGTGTGTTGTGTGTGTGTCATGGTTCCCCCTAGGCAAACACACAACTTGTGCCCTCTCACCTTCCTTGAAAATGTTTATCTAGTGGGCTTTTTAGATGCCTTACAGCGCAGGTTTGCCCCAAAACTTTAATTGAGTTAAAAAAAAAATAATTACATCAATAAAAATCTCAGCTTGGCTCTCAGCTTCCTCTTAACTATGACCTAAAGCTATACCAAAACCTCATCCTACCATCCCACCATAACACAGCTCCATGTGTATTTATGAGAAGAACTGTCAGGTTGTTCATAAAAGCACCAGAATTACTTCAGCCATGATGCTGTGGGGACTCATGCTGTCAGAATACAGTTAATTTTCACATTAATTCTGTACAATTTATCATGTCTATAAAAATAATTCATTGGCTTTCCAGCTGGAGGGAGCTGATAGTAGGAAAATACAAATTACCTTATCTATACTATCTATGCTGTCATATATACAGCATACACACACACACACACACACACACACACACACACATTTCATACACTTTCATTTTCATTCAGAAACAGCAGCCTGGCTGCCAATTTAACCTGTGTTTCACCCTCATTTATTTCCTTCTCCTGTACACATAGTGAAAAGTTCTCTAGTATGTGATCAGGTGAACTTTGTTCACCTTTTTCTCCTTTTTGCACTGATTGCGTTCTCTCCGTCTCATTACACTGCATTAAAGACCCTAGGTCTCCATTGAAACGAGAGGTGGCATTGAGCCTCTACCAGCATATCGGCAGAGACGAGAACTGAATCAAAATAGTCGCTGCTATTCATCCCTTGCTTAAAGTAGGCTCTCCGTGGGCTCTCCATCGTCCAATGAAAACAGGTTTGGCCATTCCACATGCGGTATGTGGCACATTCACTTGGGTGTTATTGTGTGGAGAGAGAAGAGGAGAGCTGGGTCTTGCATTGTGGTCTCCTGTGTGATCCCCATTACAGGGCTTCTCTCTGGGTGGACACCTCCATTTCCTTAGAGTCTCTACCATCCCTATTGGTTGCCTGCACACAATAGAGGAACACCAGCAAGGCAAATGGGTCTATTTAGAGGGATGTTGGCCTGTAGGTGAATGCTTTTAGTAGAACACTTCACTTTCTTATCCCTGTTGTTACATTGTAATTACACCATTAAATCTAATGTAATTGACTTCACTCTGAAACTCTGCATTCACTTGTATTCCAGGGAGGGTAGGACATTCTTTTTCTTTTAAGCCATTTCCCCTGGGTTATTTAAAATCTTTATCACTCCATTCCAGGGAAGTCTTACATCCAGAGCTCCCTGTATAGTCACAGTTTCTTTTTATTATTAGGCCTATAATCATTTTGTTTTTCTGTTTTTATAATTCACAACAACAATGTAAATTATTCCCAATAGTACATATTGACTTTGTCATTGGCTCACTGTCAAATACCTGAAAGTGGTGTAACTGTGCAAGGAAGTGTTAAAGGAAAATACCAGAGTGAATTCAAGCATAGCCCTGTTGAAAGAGCTTTCTAAATGCACTAGTTAGCGAGTGGAACAAAATTATTTGGTACAGCACAGACTGAACACGAACGCAGAAGCAAACAGGCACTTTACACTGAATCAATGGGACCTGACTGTTGGAAACCGAAAGTAAGATCTGAGGTTACATTGACTCAATGTAAAGTGTTTCGCGTTCGCGTTAGGTCTATGCTGTCCGAAATTCTTTAATTTCATGCGAAATATATTGCTGTTAGAAGGCTCATGCAGCAGGGCTATGCTTAAATTTACTCCGGTATTTTCCTTTAAGAGGGGGGCAGAACATTTCACATTAATGATCCAATTTCAACACAATTTTATTTGTTTCATCCTCCTCTTGTCCAAGGACATTGATGCAAGAACAAATCTCCACTTTGGTTAACCTTGATAGTTAGCTATTAAGGAGGATATCAAATAATTTGTGTTTGTGTTTTAAATTGTAATATTACATCAATATACTGTGACATTAATGATCCATCTTCATTTGTGATAATGCCTGTCCTACCATATAGGCTAAACTGGAAATTGACTAATCTTGGGAAATATGTAAGATGATGGGTTGTGTGTGGAGGTGGAGTGAGATTATTTTCTTTATGTTAAAATAAAGGACAGCTTACAGCTGCATATCTAGGAAATCACTTTTTTAACATCTTCAAGTGTGTTCACCACCATACCTGCAGATGCTGCTTGACTTCGATAGCTAAGAGTTACCAGCACACCTGACAAGGAGTGCTCAACAAAATGATTTAAGTCACCCTGTTGGAATGGAGGGAACATGATTTTGAAATGCAGTGATGGATGTCTCAGTAAAAAACATACTGTAGGAGTTGACAGCAGTCAGCAGGAGTCTGTCAAGGCAAAGCCACGGGATATCATAAAACAGACAGGAAATCAGAAAGATTTCACAGCAGGGTTGCTCGTGTTTTATTCACTTGCTAAAGACAATTTAATTCAAAACAATTACAGGACAGGTGCACATAATACACTGTCATGTGTCAGTGTCACTCACTTTTTATCGTCAAATCTCACCAATTCATGTGGATATGTTTGCCAAGCGATAGGAAATAATAGCAACAATATTTTTCTAAATGTTGTGTTGACTGACAACTTGTGAGTGACTCAGTGACAAGGTCATAAACTCAATTTCATAAGGCTCATGTGTAAGTTGCTTTCAATTTTGCTCTGTGGAGCTCAACCCTTTGGTATCTTGCAAGCATGATTCCATGAAGTCCATATGGTGGAGCCGAGAGAGCCTTCCTCTGCCTCGTTAAGAGTAATTTAGCCATTTAGCCAAATGACTGCGAAACTGGTAAATTTACCTCCAAATTCTTTACCCCCTTTAAACCAAAGGATACTTATGAAGCAAAGACTTTAGCCACTGGTGCAGTAAAACAGAACTGAAATTACAAGCCATTAAACCATGTTCTCAGTGATCATTATATTCATTATCATAATAATAAAAATAACATTATGAAGACATTTGATAGTAAGCCTAACAGATATTCTTCTAAATCATTAGTGAGCACAGAATGCACCTGAATATATATAAAAAAATGTATTGGGAGATGAAACACCATTTTATGTTGATCTCTTGTGTTATCGAACCATCTGGTGCCTCTTTTCCCAACAGAGCTTCGTCAATGCGGCTAGAACCTGACTGAAGCTGAGGTCATTGATTTATGAGTTATCTCATCTCGGTTTCAAACCAGCCAGTGTTCTCTCTAAAAGCTAGCAAAGGTCGAGTTGTCTCTTTGCTAATGGAACAGGCAGCGCCCGGGTCTCTCTTCAAGAAAAGCTGAATATTGGAATAAAGTGTACTTCGATGCAGGTTATGGTGAAAGAAAAAAAAGGACATTGTGAAAGGACATTTTATTTTCTCATTCAAATTAGATACACTGTCAAGGGTTGACTTTTAATAGTAGGCTGTATGCTCTGCTCACAACCTCAACAAGGTGATAGCTATGACAGCGCAATGTCTTTTCAACCCAGTTCTTGCACTCCAGTGCTCTAAAAATTAAATTGAAGATGGAAATGGAAGAATAAAATGAAATTAGTGTAATTGAAAATGCTCTCATGCATCTTTGGATACATCAGCACAAGTGATGCCCTCACTGTGTGTGTGTGTGTGTGTGTGTGTGTGTGTGTGTGTGTGTGTGTGTGTGTGTGTGTGTGTGTGTGTGTGTGTGTGTGTAAATGACACTTCCCAGGCTATAAAGCAAAGTATATGCCATTTCATATACAACTAAATCCCTGATGATGGAGATGGTGCAGTGTAATGACCAAGGATAGGGGATATATGCTCAGAACTTTCCAGCGTTTTCCTGCTGACACTAATCTGATTAGGGCACTTAAAGGAGCCATCTAGTGTAAGGCTATTGATTTTTTTTGTTGTTGTTTGTTTCCAAGCAGTGTAAATTTTACTCGGTGATAAAAACATTCATGGTAATTGGAGTAGTCTATTTAGGCCATTATCTCATTGTTCCTCTGGTCAAAACTATTTGCTTTATAGCAGGATTGCTTTCTCAAAGCTATGCTCATGCAAATGCATAATTCAGTCTTACTCAGTGTAGTAATTTGTAGACTAGTCAGGGAAAACTCGGACAACAGCATGTCTTTAGCCGACAGGCATATTTACTGAACTGCCTGTTTCTTGAACCCATACAGGTACATAACCAGCCTCTGGTACGGAACGCCCAGAGGACCATAACACACCACACTCAGAACTACTCTGATTGACTCCATTCAAACAAGTTCAACTTTGTATGTCTATACCCAACTCTCATCTAACGTTAAAGTAGGACCATGGATATCAGAAGAATCTGAGTTTGCTGTCCCACCCAAGCAAGGCCAAGAGCAAGGGCAGCTGAAGACGGTTTGACTGTTCACAAGTCTGGAGAGGAGTTGCGGCGGTGTGAATTAATCGTCAAAAGATTTAACATGTCAAATTGCAGTTTCAGAGTTTTAGAATGTTGCAGGTTTTTAGAAGGTTGCAGCCCATCTGGTCGCGGATCTTTGGTCTGTAGCCACCTTTAAACCCACCATCTTGTCAGTTACAGATACCCATGGAATGGGAGTCGAATTCTCCAACCGCTGAGCGGATAAGCCCAGGCTTCTAGTGGTTAGAAGTGTTCTTAAGGCTAAGGGTGTAAGGGTTTACCACATAGGCTACTCTTGCCAGATAGCCCAGGCTAGTTAGCATCCATTACACAAATATTGTAGCCTGGCAAGCCATCTAAAAACATTAAAATGTACAGTCTGGCATCGATAGATAGACCAAACTCAATCCTGGGCAGAACAAGGCATCTTACCAACTGCTTCTGCATGCAATAGGACAGTCTATAACCAATCAGAGAAACAAACAAGATGTAAACACTATTTTAAAAGACTGTTGTTTTTGGCAAAGCCCGCCCTAAACACATAGTGTTGTGATTAGCGAATACCAACGGTGTCTATTGTCCAAGCAATCAAATTCCCTATGGCTTGTTACAAGACTACTGCCTGAGCAACTCTATTTTCCGCCCCTGGAGCACGTCTAGATTTCTAGGCTATTGGTTAAGGCTGTGGATTCACACACAGAAAAAGTGCTGCAGAAATGTGTTCCAGTCTCATCACATTGTGGGTGGCCAGTCTGTGTTTTTTGCTCTGATTGTGCCTGCAGTCTTCCATCATAATTTGAACTTGTTCCCTGACAAGTATTTTGGTGAGAAAATGACAAAGTGACACAGGGCTGGTGACTGTGGATAGGGGGAGAATAGCTATGAGAGGTGGGGACACATTGTCATATTGCTCTACCTCAAGCGCTGAGAGCGAGGATTGCTTAAAATATTGTTTCCCTTGTGTGTGTGTGTGTGTGTGTGTGTGTGTGTGTGTGTGTGTGTGTGTGTGTGTGTGTGTGTGTGTGTGTGTTTCTGCCACTCACATTAGCCCTATGCTATCATGCCCCACAGGCACTCAAACTTTTGCATTCCAACAGTTCTGTCCAACATAGATAAATCAGCTAAACGCACAAGATCACCTGAAGACTGACCATATATGACAAGCTCCTTTATTTCAAGATTTCCTCTGCATGTACTGTAATTATTGGATGGACACAACAGAAACCATTATTTATGCCTATACTTTAGAGAAATATCCTTTCTGTTCCTAAATCACGGCACAGATCTAACCACTATCTCTGACAAAATAGCATATACAATACATGATGAAAGCATGCACTCTTGAAGACATGCATGGCAAGGAAAGGTCATTTATAGAGACATTCAGTAGTTCCATGTACTGTAGAAAATAAGAAAGAAAGTACAGTAAAGTAAAAGCACAAAACATCAAAATATGACAAGATGAGTAAAGGCATACAATGATTTAAGATAAAAGAGTCATAGAAATTTTACTTGGATCATGAGTAGAAAAAAATCTAAGAACAATTTTGGTCTTGCTAACAGTAGGGACCTACTATGATCTTTAAAAAAAATTGCACTCTTGCTGAGCGTGGGACACAGAAGGTGTTAAACGTTCTTCAGCATCTGACCAGAGATAAATTATATAAATTATAAATATTTGTTCTGCTTGATAGACCTGTCAGTTCACCTGTTCAACCAGTAATTAATTGTTTTATATCATTATTATTTTGACTGGCACTAAATGAATTGACCTGTGCTTGGGTGAAAAAGTTTTCAGTTACTCGGCAGAAATCACTTTAGAAAAGGTATCATCCCTGTTTAAAATGGTTCAGCTCATTATGCAGATCATTATATTAAAGAAAGAAGCAGTCATTAGAGAACAAGGCCATGAAGACATCCTTGGAGGGGTGAGGGTTCAAAATTAATAGGGGGCACATGAACTTGTAAACAAAACAGTTTCTTCCACACCTCATTTGCATTGAATGTTGATGTATACAGATCATATAACCATGTCATTTTAAATGATCAATTCAAGCATGAAAATTATCATGTGTAACTCTTGAAACCAAAACTATTTTCATGGTATTTTCACCACCTTTACTTTTAGGTCCTCACCTCAGTCATTACAGGCTAAGGGGGCCTGACAGGGCCTCTACAAATGCTATAGCTTGTTTGTTTTTGAAGGACAGTCTAAGATATCCAGGTCTGTCAGCGTTTCATATTGTGCTTGCCAATCGGAACACAGATGCACTTTCCACTTATAAACAGTGTTAAGAATGTGGACAAATGTCTAAGATGAACACAATTTCTTTGATATTTTTGGCTTTATTTTCAGAGACCTAAACTGAATTGTCTAGCCCCTTAAAAAAGTCCAGTCTATCTGTGTATCTGTGTAGCGAAATCTCTGCAAGTAATCAGACAGTGAACAACGTTCTCAAAAGGGCACTTTGGGACATAGAGGGCCATAGGGGCAGCCTCAAAAACACCCCTCTCTGCACATGCCTGTTAGATAGCATAATTACAGTGATTATTCATCTTTAGCCATTTAACAGCTATGAATAAAAGATGCTGCATGTATTCATTAGCAAATTTAGCAATACACAATTTAGGTTTATTAAGAATCGGCTTCATTGTGTATTTGCTAAATCTATCTTTATCTTTGCTATCTTTATAATAGTATAATAAAGAAATAGGCCAGATAAATGCAAAAACAAAGCATGATTGAAAAATCATTATGATGTTTAAATAATACATATCTAATGAATGAATTATACATGGTAATAAGTGCCTATTTTCACATGCCCTACAGCCAGTCTATCAATAAATTGCCATTATATGTACCTCATTTATCTGTGATAAAAGCATCCAGCTAATTAGCCTGGTTATAAGTGAAATAACTGAAATGATAATGGGGAGAAATCTGGTCAGCAGATATTCGTGGAAATGTCCTGCTGAAGTACCATTTGGCTAACTGGTAATTGCAATATGCCATCAGGCCTCTCAGCAATTTGGTTAGCTCTCACTAAGTAACACAGCATAATGGACTTTTGCATAAAGTCAAAGTGTGTGTGTGTGTGTGTGTGTGTGTGTGTGTGTGTGTGTGTGTGTGTGTGTGTGTGTGTGTGTGTTTGTGTGTGTGTGTGTGTGTGTGTGAGTGAGTGGGGGGTAAGGAAGGATGCAGGGGGTAAGAGAGAAAAGCAAGGAGAGAGAGAAGGGGGGGGGCAGACAGCAGCAAGATGAAGACGAAGAGTGCCTGAAATCAGAGGGAAGAGTGAGGGATACTGAGTGGGAGTGTGTGTGTGGGTGTGTGTGTGTGTGTGTGTGTGTGTGTGTGTGTGTGTGTGTGTGTGTGTGTGTGTGTGAGAGAGAGAGAGAGAGAGAGAGAGAGAGAGAGAGAGAGAGAGAGAGATGGAGAAAGGAAGAGAGATGGAGAGGGGGTGACTGAGAAACAAATTAGAAGAGGTAATATGTTCGACTGAGGCGGAGAAAAAAAAGCAATAAAAAGTGCAACACAGAAAGAGGGATCTAATAGAAGAGGGAAAAAGAGAGGGATTGTGTGTTTCGAGAGAGAAAAATAAGGATGGGGAATAGCTCTCTCTGTGTGCTGATTCCCTGATCTGTTCTTTCACGCACCAATGACATCCATTTGGCTTTGGCTTGCATTAGCTCCAATAAGTATTCCGCAGCTCACTGTCAGCCAGCAGAGGTAATTGGAATTCATTACAGGAAAAGGAAAAGAGGGTCTTCAAGCAAGTTTAGATGAGAGCCAACAGCATTAATCAATACCAATGAAAGAAACGAGTCGCTGTAGAACGTCCTTCAGTAGAGGTCATGGCACAAAGAAGTCAGAAGTCAGGACGCTCCTGAGTGGCCTAACAAGAGAGTTGTATCATATTTTCAGCCGAGGCGCTGATTTGAAGTGTTGAAGCGTTGCCTGCGCTTTCACGTTATGCTCTCTGACAAGTTGCAAATATGCACAGAACGAAAGTCCCTCTGGGTTATTCAGTGCGCTTTCCGTGCAGGGGTTGTTGACACTTCATTTCCTGGAGAACAGCAACGGAACAGATTTCTAAAAGTAGATCAAGAGAATGATCATGGCTTGACAAGAGGAAGGTCAATAGCGTTCTTGAAACAACAGATATTCTCCTAAGTGTTTACATTTTCCTGTTCTTTTCTATATATGCGATTGCTTACAAAATAAAGTAAAACAAGAAGCCATTGGTGCTTAGTGTCTGTGCAAATTCTTGCCCATTAACTGAAAGTAAATACTGAGTAAATAATGATGCATTGCCACACAAAACGTTTTTGCCTGTTGTTTTTGCCCCTGCAAAAAAATAAACAATAAAAAACTAGAAAAGCGCTCAGAGAGCACAGACCTCCGCCAGGCAATGTGGTTACAGACACAATATACATTCCAGATTATGTTCTGGATCACCGATCACCACAAAAATCGAATCAGCTCTTGCTTGCCCCAATATACACATTGTCTGAACATTTCATCCAAATCCGTGCAGCACTTTTCGAGTTGTCCTGCTGACAAACAAACAAACAGACAAACCAACACAACCGAAAGCATAACCTCCTTGGTGGAGATAATAAAACCTTGTCTGGCAACAGTCCACCCAGACCATAACAGAAACAGCCCCTGCATAGAAATAAGGACATTTTTGGGAAGAACTATTTCTGTGGAATTTGAAAAGGATGACTCTTTTTCCCTTTTAATTTTGTTGCAAACTAATATAATTATTCCCTGAACATGCATGCTACTTTCATGAAACTTTGACCTTCGACTGCAGCAAATCAGAGCAAAGCTCTTTATTATAGGCTGGAAAACAATGTTCATTTAGGGTTATATATGAATAGGTTGTATGTCATTAGTGCATTTCCAACAGCTTACCATCTTTGGAGACCTCAGACAACAATTTGAAATGCCTATTATATGGCAGGGCACTTTATAATGTTGAACAAGGCTTAGCACAAAATTGATGGCAGGGAGAAAGCTATTCTCTCTATAGCCATATGTGACCTTTCACATATAGATGAAACACGTCTTTAACCATGATTGAGAAGGGAATTTTCAGTAACTAAGCTGATTGTCATTTTGACATTGACGAGGCTTTGGTCTCCCTAATGAGGCAAACAGAGATAAAATGACATTAACCTGCACGCATTATTCATTTCCATTTCAAATGAGTTTTACCCATTTGCGCCATTGGACATTGTCTCAAAGCACTGTGCAGGGCATGAAGCCTAAAGGCCTTTGCTGAAGCATATGCAGCGGCAGATCCCATTTGAGGCATATTATTGTTATTATTATTATGGAAATATGGAGAATTCATCGCTCTGATGATGAGTTCCGGTATCATCTCCACCGCAGACCATCTGTCCTGCGCCAGCGGAGACCCCCTGCCGATGCCCGCTATGGATGTTTACCTGATTAAACACATCATATAATCAACGCCTGTGATTGCCTGGATCGGGCGCTATCCCGTCAATCAAGAGGAACAAAAGCCATGCGAGGACTAAAAGGCAACGTCTCCAGTCGGCTCATGATGGAAGCAATCGCGCATCCGATGACGGCAATTGTGTATCCGATGAGGCCAATCAAATGCATTACAGAGGTTTTTTTTTAAAGAAATATATAATAAAAGACAGCAGGCATGTCGGCGCTGTGGGTGACGCCAGGCCCTCAAGGCTGAGAATCACTGATTGTAGTCACGTCTCCGGCGCGATCACATGCCGTGCTGCTCAGTAGAATGGACTGGAAGACGCTCAGGAAATCAAGATGATAGGTAATTACAAAGAGCATCTGACACAGTGGGCACAGGATTTTAACGAAAAGTTTTTGCTAAAGATCCTGAGGGGAGAAATGTCTTTTTCTTCATAATACATCATATTCAACTTTCTGTGTGTGTGTGTGTGTGTGTGTGTGTGTGTGTGTGTGTGTGTGTGTGTGTGTGTGTGCGACCATTCAAGTTGCTTTAAGTATTCACCATAGGAACATCCCTAGTGGATGCAAGTCGCATATTGACGTCGTCCATACAAATGACTGCAACCTCTTGAACAGATGTGATTGTGTGTGAGAGCGAGAAAGAGAGAGAGTGAGTGAGTGAGTGACCATCCATGTGTTTGATTCCCCATTGAATGCATGTCGAACATTGACAAGCACATGGATAACAACACTCTCTTGAGCAGATGTGGCCTGGATCGATGGTGCCTTCAAATCTTCCCTGATTCTTTAAAATTGCCCTTGAGGAGGCCTCTTCATTAAATCTCAGAAGAAATGTAATTTCTCATCCCTCCCCACCCCCGTGTATCTCTTTTTGCCTGAAAGCAAGATTAAACCAAACATGATGAGCTCCTGCTCTCTCTCTCTCTCTCTCTCTCTCTCTCTCTCTGTGTGAACTACTACACAGCACAGGAGTCTTGAACCATGTCATGGGTGAATAAATAATCTTAAGTGTGTTTCTACCCTTCACTACGACCTTGTCTCTATATACACTAAACTCAGCAAAATATTTAAATAATATGTGGTGTCCCTTTTCTAAATGTTTATGAATGTTTAATGGATGTGGTGTTGGAGGTGATTATACTATCTCTCAAAGTTGATGGCCTAGAGATAAATATTTTATATACTCCTCCTTGCCAGCTTTCAAAACATCCGCAGACTAAAACTACACAGCAAACTATAGCCTACAGTAAACCACTACATATGGTCCGTCTGTAGTGCACAGAGTAGACTGCCTATCCTCGTCTCTCCTCGTCTCTCCTCTCCTCTCCTCTCCCTCCTTCTCTCATTCCTCTGAACTCTCCTTGTGTTCTTCTTGTGTTTGTCTCTCCTCCAAACTTGCCCCCATCCCTGTCCTGCCCTTTTGTCTCCTCTTGGACTCTTCTCCCCCCCCTGGGGTTTCAACTTTGAACATCGAGACACAATCATCTATTTTTCATATCGCCAACCCCCTGTTTTGCTTTAAGGGAAAGGCAGAGTTTGAATCCTTTTTTTCATTATTGACTTTTTATTGACTTTCTTTGAATCCTTGAACAAAGGAGGGATAATTAGAAGTATAAATGTGTAGAATTTATGATCAAAGCAAGAGGCTCTTTTGATGAAATGGCTTGAATCGCATGCAGCTGACCAGCCACTTATTGTCAATAAGAAAACCAGTAGTGTGATGACACTGGCTGAGCTTCAATGTCCACCAAGTGAACTAAACCCTGACAATCGAGTGCTAAAGCTGCTCAAGTCAAACTTTCATTCTAAATGAAAATTGCGGTAGCTGGGCAGTGTTAGAATAACTAAATACATGTCATTAAATTACGTATTATAGTAACAGAATAAAAGTAACGGTTACATTACTTTGAAAAAACGTGTAATTATATACATTTACTTCAAGAAATATTCAGATTTCATTTTCTTCTGAATATCTTCTGCAGAACTCTTAGTTTTGTGTACTTCATGTGTACAACATTCTCCCCAACGTTGCCCTGTGCATCCAAATCCAGTAAAAAGTAAAAAGGCTCGATATACAGTAGCATGTCACTTCGGTCATAGCCTTATCTGAGTCCTTTCACATGGAATCAAGCATTGAAAGCATCCTTGTAGGCATAGCACGTGTTTCAAAGAGTGTGAACTGTGTGCTTACCTCTTTTTTAAGGCTCCGTGTACATTTGCAATGTTTTCCATTCCTTGGTAATTGCAAATTGTTTACAGGTACTTTTTCATAGACTTCCATTCTACTCCAGTATTTCACATCACAGCGCTATGAACTGTGGGCAATTCTGCATGCGGATCCAACCACCAGAAAAGGCTAGGAAAGGGTGCAATAGAACCCTCACACGCTTCAGATTATGGCAGCAGGACGCCCCTAAACCCTTATAAAAGTGGATTTAAGTGTGTAAGGGAGACATTGAGATTGGGCCATTGACTGAACCGAACCCTAATATCCCCCAATACTCTGAGTCCTGAGCCCAGGGGTGGATTAAGTTGTATGGGGTGGATTACGGTGTACAGGGGCTCCTAGGCTACACAGTTATCTGTGACCTCCCATCCCCATCTCACCTTGTCCAGCCCAATTCAGGGACAGCTACTGTAATAACACATAGGCCTAATGACTTGTTTCTGTGTGTGCTTTATAAAAAGTGTCAATGTAATGGACAGTTCAGGCAATTGTTCAATATAGATCAGATCCTTGTATTTTGTTTTCCTTTTTTTTAACTTGTAAACTATGCTACTACTAGTAGTAGTCTAGTTGCATACTACTACTACTACTACTACTACTACCACTAATAATAATAATAATAATAATAATAATAATAATAATAATGAAAATTCTCATTGGCATTCAGAATATGTCTCATTGAAATCCCCACTTGTTTGTAGCCTACCTCAGTATTTGTCTACCTTCCTGTACTGTGGAAATTTCCATGATGTCAGCACAAGTTATGACCTTCTCGTGAAACTCTTTACCTTAATAAAGTTCATATTTGAATTTCATTTCACTCTGTGGCTGATTTTCTTATTTATTTATTTATTTAATTTATTTATTTATTATTGCAAAAGGCTTTTTCATCTCTTTGTTTGTAGACTTTTGCTGTGCGTTTGCAGTACTTGATTTTCCTGGTCTCCTTTGAGGTTCCCAATCGCCACAGACTGGCAAATTAATAAGCCAGCTTTGAAGAGTAAATCATAACGACCGAGGCAGAACAAGAGGAAGAACACAAACATCCTTAATTAAAGCAGAACGCTTCAACTACATCTAAAAGGCGTGCAGTGTGTCATATGGGCAGTTTCCATAGAAACCCTGGAGGCAGCGGTTTCGTGGAACTCTCCAAAGCTGTGTGAGTCTGTACGTCCAAGAAGAAACAGTGGTGTGTGCACAACAATAAAACAAACACACACACACACACATGAACACACATGTAAAGTCAGCACTTATTTAAACCACAGCCCACATCTCCATACAAGCATACAAACATATAGCATGCAAACACACAAACATGTATGCATTTGCATACATACACACACAGTGTACACACACACACACACACACACACACACACACACACACACACACACACACACACACACACATAAACGCACATGCACAAGCCAAAGTACAGACTCCTATCACTCCATAGGCACACTCACATACCCCCCAAAAGTGGACACACACACATGCACAAACATACTGAGTGCAATGACAAAAAATGCCCAGGGGCAGCAAAGCTCTCCGATGTGGATAAGGCCATTTCAAATTCGGTTAAGATTGAATTTCATGACTCATTTCAAAACATCCACCGGTACTTTTCTTCTCTCCTTTCGCCATGCCAAATATATATATACCTTATTTGTTCAAAGGCTATTTCTCTCGATTGCCACTGGGAAACGATATGGTTTGTGCACACCATATTCCCATTGGCAGTGGAGCACAATATGCCACTCTGGCTCTCAACAACCATCTACAGACACAGAAAAATCTATATATTTTTATGGATTCATTTTTTATGTGGAAAACCATGTGGCTGACTGTGTGTCAGTCAGTACAGCACATATAAATCACTGACTCTATAGGCCATCACGGTATCATATGGAATATGATTGCTTCTATGTTTGGGAGTAAAAAGTACTTTAGTGGATTGCATTTGGTGTGATAGAACATATATTACCTGGGAAAAAAGATGAATGAGATGGAGTGGCGGCAAGTGGCAGGTCCTCTTTTGGTACACTGTGTTATTTCTATTAGATTCTAGATTCTATTGTTTTTTACTATCCCAGCACACCAATAACAAATTCTGATGCTGCTGCTGCTGCTATGTAGGTTATGATTTGATTTTGTTGACACCGTTCAATAAAATCCCTTGTTTGCTAGACACAAGACAGCTGAAAATTGTGACACAGATGTATATGGGCAAGTCACGGCACTGGTGTCATGTCAATGTCTATGTGCACTTTGTCCAGCCTAGAAGATGTTTACTGGTCTAGAATGAGAAGAATCAGATCACACTTGTCTCTAGAAAACGTGTCGTGTTTGAGTAAATGAATGTGTTGGCTTTATTGTTTGTTGTTTTTTTTTGTTTACCAATAGGTCCATACACAAAAGAAGACACTAACAGCAAAAAGGCTAAAAGCCTGATTCACAGGCTCACAGTAAAGCAACAGCCAAATGATACAAGAGCCCTCCTACAGCAAGAAAAACACACAAACACAGCTCTGAATTTACATATCATAGCATTGTTACACAAAATATAAACAGCTTGGTTTTTTTTTCACTGCTTGAGCCTGAAAATAATCAACTAATGGTTGCAGAAACTGCAGAAAAAAAACACGATGCTTGAAATGAAAACATGTCATAAAACAGAGATAATGATGCAGTTGGAGTTCAATCCACCGAGAAAAGTGAAGGAAGATAAGGCATTAATGGTCCACTCGTTAAATAAAACTATTAGTTAATGAAAGGCAATTAGCACAAATCCACTGGTTAAAGTCTGCAACAGCAATGAACTTGATTTTGGCAGGTCACCTTTTTTTTCCTGCAGGTGTATGAGCAGAACTGAAGATCCACAAAATACTGTTGCCACCATTCAGTAACCATGAGACATTTCATAAAAAGTTTCCTACTGTAAATGTCTAACAAATAAGAAAAGAAAGAATAAAGTACAACTTGTTGTCAGAGTCTTTTGACAGGTTTGGCAGCAGAACTGTTTTAAAAATAAAATGAATTGTTCCTCTTCGGAATGCAGAATGTCTTCAAAGCAAAAAAAAAAAAAAAAAAAAGAATCCTCAAGCTTCACTTTCTGTGGCCATCACATTAATTTATGGCCCCACAAACATCACCAGAAGCTCCATCACCTACTGGCTTTAAAAGCCCATCAGCACAAAAAAAAAACAAAACAGAGAGCTATTACCTGAAAGCACAACAGAAAAACAAACTTTCTTGAAATCACATCTTTCCAGAAGAGGCCATAAAAAAGGAAGGTAAAAAATATCTACATACAATCTATTTCACACTTTCCTTTTCACCAACCTACTTCAAAATACTTTGCTTTGCATTTGGCATCACAGACCTGTCACAATTAAAATACATTCAATCAGTTTTGGCATCTACAGTATTTGTTTCCCCAAAACAAGTAGGCTACACTGATCCCCTTTTTTTTATCTGTAACACCCAAGCTATGCTTGTCCGATTAAAAAAACAAACCTTCTGATGAACTATTATTCATCTGCAGCCCATGCATGAACATGTGAAGTACTTAGCACACCTGTGATCAGTGATCAGTCTGACAAACAGCACAGTACTGTATATTTTATAGATATATTGGCGTTAAATTGAAGCTATCAATCAGCGCAATAAATTATGCAGAGGAGTGTTCTTGCTCTCAATGCTTCCTCTGGCGACAGGCGCGGCTGGCTCATTTTTAACGATGCGGCGCAGCTTAACAGCACATGACTGTAGCTGATGATTGATGTTGCTGAGGGTAGAGTAACTGACCTGATGCAATGTGCCAGACCTCAATCTCACCCAAGACCAACCTCGCTACAAATTCATAGTGGCAGACGGGCATGGACCTTCATGATAAGAGGATACTAGGCTCTAAGATTCCATGCCTGTCTGTCTGTTTGTGTTCTTGTGGAGGTCTTATAGCCTTAGGCTTTTGCACCTTGAATATCAAAAAAGCAATACTACTTTGTTCTTTTAGTCAATTAGAAATCTTCTTGAAATGATCATGAAAGACCATTCTTTCATTCTTTTTCAAAGCACTCTCTCTCTCTCTTCTTTTCTCTCTCTTTATTCCTTAAAGGAATTGAAGGTCCACCTAATTTCAATGTCCATATACAAGTAGTGACCTACTCAAATCACTTCAGGGGGGTTTGTATTGATTGCAGAGAATGTTCCTTCCTTTGAGAAAAAATAATCAATTCATAACATGGAGTATCCTAGAGCAACTTGATATTAGCTGGACCAGTTCAATTGATACACGTTTGTTTTTAGGGAAGAGTTTGAAAGTCAAGGTCCTTGCATGTCAACCATGGTAGGTGAAGCAGAAGAATTGCCAATGATTATCTCCAGCAGTGTCTCTTCATGACCAATAGGTTGGAGTCAGTAAATAGAGAAAGAAAGGCAAAGAAAGAAATTGAGACAGATAGACACAGACAAAAAATCAAAAGGGAGAACAGAGAGGGAGAGAGAGAGTAAGAAAGAAATAGAGAGAGAGAGAGAGAGAGAGAGAGAGAGAGAGAGAGAGAGAGAGCGAAAGAGAGAGAGAGAGAGAGACCCAAATAAGGGCATTCAGGGATAGCTCCTGATTCCCTTGTGCGTAAGAGCCAGCAAGGCTGTCCTCGCACCCATTTTCATTGCCTGTGAAAAGATGTGAGCTGGCGTTTAAGGTTTATTCTTGACTGAGCGCAGGAGGGCTGCACCTATAATGTGCCTGTCACAAAGGATCCCCTGCTATTGTGCCTCACGCTTCAGTGCTTCGTTTGGAGAAAGAGGGGGAACTGAAGAGGCCAAAATTGTTCTTGCATGGGCAGCCTTTGAAGTGTAATGTCCGACAAGAGCAAAGAATCCTTCCTTTGGGACTGAAGCCTGTCCTGTCAGAGAGAGAGAGAGAGACTTCCGACAAGGCGTGCCGTCAATCCCTGACGGTTCCTTTTGGCTCAGTGTCCCAGGAGTCTATAGTGCTCAAAGGAGCTGTTGAACCTTTGATAACCACTGACTGTGACAGCAAAGCCTATCACAGCCAATTCTCTGCTTATCCGATTTAAAGATTCGTTTCGTCTTCTTGGTTGTCTTGGTTTTTTCAAGTGTATGTCTGTCTACGGTGTCTACAGTGATAACGTCCTGCAAGCTAAGAGTAGATCGCCCATGAAACGATCTTGTCCCTCTTTTTGAATACTTCATTAAGAGTATGCCAGCGCATTCGCTCAATAAGACACAGAATGAGCTTTTTTTAATGGTGAAAGAAGGCAGAATTGTATCCATCTAGCACTCACAATGTCTCACCTAATCAGTTGTGAAGGTTTCTACTGCCTGAACATGGTCATAGAAGAATGACCATTGTTCCAAACTCTGAGACTAACACTACTCTGAGAAGGTCCGTGCTAAATTCGACTCCTATGCCTATAGAAATTACAACAGAGAACTGAATGAAAATGTTCTGTGCCGTAGTCAGTTGAAGAGACATTCTGTTTTATTCTCTCTGTCTCTTTCTGAGACACATGAACGTTGAAAAAAACAACAGAATTGTTTTGCTGAAATGCTGTAAATCATCCATGAAGTGATGATCGTGTTGGCATATATGCTCACAGTCGTTTATTAAGTGGAATGACTCAGCAGGCCACAGATATGACTTGGCATATTTTGGAAGGTGAGAGAACAATGAGGCTGCACAATTTCAGCTTTGCTTCATCCACCCTCCCTGTGGCGGCATCGTTAAAATTCAGTGGTGGAAATCTGAGTGATTTCTGACTGCAGGTCTTGCTGAATCCTCCGGGAACGGGATCCGTAGGGGATTCGGTCCATGCCTAGTCATACCGGCTTCTTCCCACCAGCTTCCGACGGGGCGCAGACGGACATGGGCTCGCGGTTGTTGGCGTTGTTTTGGGCACGGGACAGGCTTCTGCGCTCCACACGGGTGCGGAAGGGGAGGCAGAAGTCGCGGAAGCAACGCTTGAAGTTTTCATCGAGGAAAGCGTAGAGAACTGGGTTTAGGCTGCTGTTGGTGTAGCCCAGCGCGATGCACAGGTGCCAGCTAGCGATGATGAAGGGGTTCCTCTGGTCAATCTCCACCAGCGTTTTGACGATGATGAAGATGTGGATGGGCGTCCAGCAGATGATGAAGGCCGCCACCACCACCAGAACCATGCGTGTGATCCGGCGCATGTTCCGGTCTTTCTCCTTAGAACCGGACAGCAGGCGCACACTCTTCAGACGTAGGATCATCAGACCGTAGCAGATGGTGATCACAAGAACGGGCACCACAAAGGCGAAGATGAACACGCAGATCTTTGTCACTGTGTCCCAATACCAATCTGGGTCAGGGAACTTCAGAGTGCAGACAATCTTCCCTGTGAATGAAATTGTGGATACACAATCTTTTAATATCACAGATACAATGCAATACAATTTAATTGAATTAACCATATATGGGATTGAAGTACTGTATCTATCTATCTATCTATCTATCTATCTATCTATCTATCTATCTATCTATCTACATGTCTGTCCATCTATCTCAATCTCTATCTCACATACAACAGAAGACCATCACCTCGTCCCCTTCTCTTGGGTACTCCTTGATGGACACACACACCCGCAACCCCACACCACACACATACGCTCACCAAACCAATGAACCGTCCTATGTAGCCCATTTCCTACTTCCAACACTTCTGTATTTCGCACACAAAGGCTGACACCAGACATAATTTCACAGCATTTTTTTACACCAAGATGTTATACATGTGACAAGGAAACTTCCTTGCATCCTGTCTATCTATCTGCCATAATCATACAAACACTATTCAATGAGACAGATAAGACCAAAATAATGATAACTGGATAAGGATGGGTTGATAAGATGACAAATGACAAGAACACTTTTTGAAATTATTACAAATGATAACGTAAGTGCAGATAAGATGACTGATGAAATAACCCCTTTTGAAATGATAAAACTGGCACATTCATTTTGGTGTAAGAGAGATGATAACATGATAACAAACTCCTATATGTAGCATGTATACTTTTGTTCTCAGTAAAAAGTGATACAGAAATAAAATTGGATCTGGCAGCCTCTAAAAAAAATGCCATTTCAATGACTATATCAAAAGGCTGCACTTTTCTTTTGCTTCGTGTCTCAGTCCTATTCACCTATTCGGTTGTTTTGTTTCCATCAGTGACTCACATGCCCCCCAAAAACAAACAAACAAACAAACAATCCTCGCCACCAGACACCACACACACACTCACCATTGTCTGTCACCTTGGTAACGGCCATGATCATAATGGGCACACCAACGGCGGAGGAGAGGATCCAGACGCAAACGTTGATGATTTTGGCCTTGGCGGGCGTGCGGAACTCCAGAGCGCGCACCGGGTGGCATACGGCCACGTAGCGGTCCACGCTCATCATGGTTAGCGTGAAGATGCTGGTGAACATGTTGTAGTAGTCGATGGCAATCACCATCTTGCAGAGGGGCTCGCCGAATGGCCAGGTGTTCATCAGGTACTTAGCGCTCTGGAAGGGCAGAGTGCTAGTAGCTAGGGCATCTGCTAGGGCCAGGTTGAAGATGTAGATATTGGTGGCCGTTTTCATCTTGGTATACCTGTACACACAAGAAACAGTATTTCAATTCAATATGTTGTTTCAGTAAATTAATGAATGAATGAATTACGTAATACATCTCTTCAGTGGTTGCGGATAATCTAATTTCAATGGTTTACAATTCATTGAGAAACTTGCAGCTCTGATTCTACCAAGAGCAGACACACATTTCCTGTTTCCTGTCTTAGTAATACATTAAATTTAATCTGTCCAGCTATGTCTTCTTGAATAAGCTCTCAAGCATGCTAATTACAAGACTTGCTGGATAGATTCAGATGAATAAATCGCATTACTAAGACAAACAGGAAATGTGTCTTCTGTGTGTCCCGTTCACACTGCTGTGGCTCCAGAAATTATCCTTTTGGATTGCCAATGAAAGCATTTCAAGTGTGTCCAACCAGGGTAAGCAACTGACTGTCCATGCTAATATTCAATGCTATTTAGAATGAGCCTAGCCCAGTTTTTGCCCCAGTTTCTCTGAGTTATTGTTTTTATTTTTATTTGTTTGTTTGTTGTTGTTTTTGGAGGCTTGGAGTGACATTATGACTACCTCATAGTAGGATGCAAGCTACCCCTGTAAGAGTCACAGGCTCCTTTTATTGGCACTCGGTGGGCTATCAAAGGGAAGAATGAAGGGCATGGTGTGCTGTAAAACTGCAATGGGTTTACCGGCATTCTCTTTTGTCTTTCCCTGCACTTTCCCTTTCACTTCCTATCTATTACTGTAAACTGTATCTCTCTATCTATCAAATGGATCTATCTATCTACAGTATAAGTATCCACCTCTCTCTCTCTCTCTCTCTCTCTCTCTCTCTCTCTCTCTCTCTCTCTCTCTCTTTCGGTCTTCTTCAAACTCATTCTTGCTCTTTCTCCTCACTCCTCTCTGTTCTCCTTCACAGTGCCTCTGCCATTCTCTCTGTGGCTGGCATAGCAGGGAGCAGTCGGGATCCTGATGAGTGTGAGTGACTGCTTTATTCTCTTCCTCGTCTACCCCCAACCTACCCATCGTTCTCTCTCTCTCTCTGTTCCTCTTTTTCTCTCTCCCTTCTTTTTTTCACCAACATACTCCTGCCTGGGAGTCTGCCTGCAATTGCTTGTTCGCTTCACTGGTGGAGCAGCAGTAACAGTCTAGGGGGCAATCAGCACCAAAAGACATGTGGAGCAGCCGGCCCAGGGAAAGTTGCTTATGATGCAAAGAGCATTCAGAGAGAGAGAGAGAGAGAGAGAGAGAGAGAGAGAGAGAGAGAGAGAGAGAGAGAGAGAGAGAGAGAGAGAGAGAGAGAGAGAGAGAGAGAGAGAGTCTGCTGAGTGCAGAAGATTATGTAAAAAAAAAAAATGCAAAGGCAAAGGCAAGGGTGAAGGCATTGGGGATTCACATGTAATCAATGGACAGGTGGACAGGTAATTCCCAACTGTTGGGGAAAACACCCCCTGAGCTGTCAATATAATTCCTATTGACTTTCAGTCACAATTATTCAAAGCCAATGAATTGACTACAGATACTAATGATCAACAGAACAGTAATCTATGCAGTTTTTCAATGTGTCTTTGGAAATGTTCAAGATATCATTCACAGACAGGGCCGGTTCTAGGCATAGACAAACTAGGCAAATGCCTAGGGCACCAAATATCAAGGGGGCATCGCAATAGAATACATATATTTGTCTTCAATTTTTCCACGTTTCTTTTCTAGAAAAGGGTGAACAAATCTCAAATTTAGCCCCAGGCATCAAAAAGGCTACAACTGGCCCTGTTCACAGAAGTATATGTTTATTAATTGCTATTAAATCTCCCTCCTCAGAACAAATTTGTTTCAGAACAGAGTTTGTTTTTAACCTAAAAGTACAGTATAGTCCATTTGAAGCACATTCTCTCACCAAAACAAATGGTTTCTCCTACTGGCACCATGTTGATCCCAATTCACTTCTTTATGAGAGAAGAGTGCTGCCACTGCTCTACTATGCTATCCCTTGGGTCTAATGAACAACACAGCAATAACACAAATTGACACTCTCCCCATCACAAGCAACAAGGAATGCTGGGCTTGCAATCACACCAACCCCTGACTTGCTATCGTATTTTGTCCTCCACCATCAAGTGAGGTTAAGCGCTGCCTATTGATCTCACAGCACACTGCGAGGCACAGTCAGGCACACAGGCTTAGAGGTCAGAGGTCAAGCTGGGGTAAATCCCTCTCTCAACATGGTGTACAGAAGGGGAATCAGGGGGGTGGGGGGGGGATGATGTGACACAGTTAGCAGGCATGGTGCAGCAGCAGCAGCAGCAGTGGCAGCAACGTTTGACAGTCGTGTTTGATTCCCAAAGTGTAGCTGTAGAGTTGTTGTATTTCTATGGATACGTCTGCTAAATGTCAATCATCTTTTATGTTGATGACAACAGGCCAACCCACTACACTTGCCCACCTGTCAATCAAGCATGTCTGGAGGACTGAAGCAACAACACCAACCACCTACTGACAAAAAACCCTATTATCACAATCCTAGAATCAGCAGGAGAATTGCACTTCCATATGCCTGCATACTGCGTGACACACAATTATGGTTTTCATGGCCGTCTTGCTGCAATCCAAAAAGACCCCATTTTGCAATTTCAGGTGTATGCATATAATGTTTGAATTACAGCTTTGGCAGTAAGTGCTACTGTCATTTGGGTATGATTGCAGTGATATGCTAATGCTGAAAAACATATTGAGGACTTTGTATGGGCAGAGCTCATTACTCTCTGTGGAAGAATTATGTTTTTTTTTTTTTTTTTTTTTTTTACAGTGACTGACAGACTTCCATGTCTTCCATGTGTTCCATGTGTTTGATGTGTGCATTAGCTTGAAACTTTGTGTGCTTGTGCTATTATATTGCCTCTGGACAAACAAGAGAAGGGGGGGGTGTTGAGCACACATCCTTAAAGAAAGCCCAGGAATGATTCAGCATCCAATGAATAATATTTTTTTTTTCTTAAATAATTATTTTCTTCTCTTCCTGCCGGCTGAGTTTAAGTCCAACTGACTCTCAGTGCTCTTGCTCACTTGGGTGATGAATCAGCCCACATGTCCTATGCTCACTGGGACACCATTGGATGAATAGTCATCCCTCGCTCTCCTCCTTTCTCCCCTCTCCTCTTCATCTCCTCTCTACTTCTCTCCATTCTTCCCTTCTTTCCTGTTATCTACTCCATACTTTTATCTTCTCAGGGTTTTTCCCCTATCATTTATACACTCCTGTTCTCTCCTTTCCTCTTCTCTAATTCTTTTTACCACTTTACTCTTTTCTCCTGCTCGGTTTTCCTCTCTTAGCCTCTTTATCCTCATCTAACATTGCAGTGTCTGTGGTGCAGTCATGCGTGCGCGCGCACACACACACACACACACACACACACGCACACACACTTTGCCCTGTCTGTGGTGCGGTCGCCAGCCAGCTCGGCTCTGTTGCACAGAATAGCTCACAGTGATGAGCCGCATCTCTTCTGTCGTCACCCAAAATCATGCCCGTTGGCACCAGGCCTGTGCACGTCCTTGCACACACACATACACACACACACACAAACACACACACACACACACACACACACACACACACACACACACACACATACACACACAAACACACACACACACACACACACACATACACACACACACACACACACACACACACACACACACACACACACACACACACACACACACACACACACACACACACACACACACACACACACACACACATGCACAAAAGAGTGGTCATGTTCATAATATGGGACAAAAGATTCCTCTGAGGATAATAAAAAACAGAGGAAAACAGATTCAGTGCCAGGCTGTTGAGTTTGAGTGAAGCCTATTAAAAAGACTAATCCTTGGAAGCAATGACATTCAGGCAGAAGGCCACTTCAGTCTTTCACTCTTGTGAAATGTATCATTTTTTTTACTTTCATATTTAAATCTCTGATTAGATTGACTCTTTAAAGTAACATTATAAATACCTGTTTCTTTTTAGGAGATACACTAATCATTTGCAGTGTTTTTTTTTACAGCAAAATGTATTTTATTCCGTATTTTTACTGTATCTGTGTGGTTTGGGTTGTTAAGGGTTGGGAGGGGGGGGGGGGCGGTGGCTGAGATTTTTGGAGCTGTGATTTTGTCTTTTTTCTTTTGTGGGCAGAGATCCTGAGATGTTACATCACTGTCCCTGCAATGTCAGCAAGTGTTTGCCATGGATAGACTGGTTGTGTAACATGTGGATGTGGGGGGGTTTGACTGCTACGCCAGCCCAGCAGACAGCCACGGTGACAGAACACAGCACATCCTTCATCCCTGGGAATGTTTTGGGGCAGGTAAGGTGGCAAGCTTTGATTAGACATGCAGTTCTGTTGCCCCCCAGGGTGGGTAGATGGATATAGGCCAGGGCTGAGGCTGATTTGGCTGCAGAAGATGGATGCACCAAGTCACTAAGCACAAGTTCCACATGGGTTAGAGTTTCTGTAAACATAGCCACTCAATTTACTGTTTTTCTTCTGTAGCCTTCAAATGCAGTTATTTGACAGGTTTTTTTTGTATCATGATTACAGGAAATAGCCTATAATTTTTGTGTGGATTGTGTAGACACTATAATATACAGTATATTCATATGATTTATACATTCTATTTATACATACATATTTATTTACCCTAATAACCTACTGTACATCTAGGATATATTTGGTCATATATTACTTCTTATTTTTGTATGGGGTGTCTATGTGATTCCTTCCTTGTGCTAGTGATAGTTTGCGCGCTCATGCTGTGTGCCACAAGGCTTGCAAGCTGAGCTGTGATGAATGACTCTTAATGACAAAACAGGAGAGTGACAAATGCAGAATGACAAAACAGTTGGATGCTAAAGGCTTCACTGTGGGGAGGAATGGGACCAGAAAAGGCAAAGGCAGAAGGAAAGGAAATAACAAGCAAAAGAAACAAAAATACAAAATAAACCAAATAAACTGTTTGTTTCTGTTACAAATCTGAATCGAAATGAATCTGGTTAATCTCACAAGCTTGCTGTGCTATACAAAAAAAACCCAGCATGGGACATTGTCATTGTTTTGATACCACTCTTTCTTTTTTGGCATTCTATTCGTGTACAAATCCTGCCATAACCATCACAATAATAGCACATAACTATCTATTAGCCAGAGGAGAGT